>MNCI01000310.1:248872-280385 GCA_015680685.1 Gnetum montanum | reverse complement strand
CAATTTTAGTAATTAGAATAAATTATAGGAGTTCCTTTACAGTCTTGACCTGAGCACAATTACCAAGCTCACATCACTTTTACAACATAGAGAATATCTATCTTTTTGAAAGAATAAAATCAAAGTTTTTACAAAGAAGAAAAGATAGAAAAATAGAGAAGAAGAGAAGAGCAAAGGAGAAAGAAATTCCAATTTTAGCATTAAGGAGTCAAATACCAAAATTAACCAATTTAGAGATAAAAGCTTCAACTTATAACAAAAATTCTTCCTAGCTATTTTTTTTACTATTCCTCATGCCACCATTAATTTATCAAAGAAGTGTGAGAGGAGAGAAGTTGTATTCATTTTTAATCCATTACTAATATGTCAAAGATATGGACTAGAGAAGCATGAAAATGAGAAAGCTATAGCTATTATTGATCCATTTGGAGGAGGTTGGAGATGAAAGTGGATCTTAATTAATACATTCGGTATGAGCTCATTGAAAGCTTGGTAGAAAAAAAAAAGGAATTTGTCATTTTATTTTTGGCACTAACAATCTTTCTTCGTAAGTAATATGTTTAACTCAGGCCAAGGACAACAACTCTTTTGTATTTAAATGATACTAAACATTGAAATCAGTAATGATGTTAGACATTAAAAATAGAAATAACATTGAATGTTAAAATTAAAAATAACACTATACGTTGATGTGGAAATTATTATTTCTAGTCTCCTGCACATAATAATAATAAATATTTTTAGATAAAATGAAGAATAATGCAAAAATTGGCAAGGCACAGAGTTACCCTAGGGAAAACCTTGAAGGTAAAAAACCCTAGCAAAAATCAGTTCCTAGAACATTAGCAGTAGCACATCTTCAAGATTGAAGGATAGAGAGAATTAAAAAATACAATAGAGAAGAATTTCATGTGAGAATTGTAGCCTAGGCATTGGTTGATCTAACTAGGATGCTTTGTTAGAGCTCCTTATATATTACTCGAGTTTCTAAAATAAATCCAAAAAGAAAAGCAGATAAGGTAATTTATTTTTGATGGGGATATGTACAAGAACAAAAATTGATAATATATGATATAGATAGAATTAAAAAATAGCATAATGAAGGCCAAAACATCAACGGTGGATAGATTTACATCGAAGAAAATCAAGGCTAGCTTTCCTTCATCCCTTCATCCACCTTAGAATCCTCACTCTTGTAGGTAAAGCTACTTTGAAGAATAGTCCAAAAAATTTTAGGAAATCAAGTTTGAAGAAGAAAAAATGCTAATTGGTACTAGAGAAACCTTTTAGGAGGAGCTAACTTGGTGAGGACATCTGTAGGATTTGCTTCAATAGATATCTTATTTAGAAGAATCCTTTGTTTTTTAATTTCCTTTCATATCTAGTGATACTTTATTTCAATATGCTTTGATCAAACATGAAAATTTGGATTCTTGAATATGCTTATGACATTGACTATCACAAGAAATATTAATCAAAATCTAAGCGATGCCAAATTTAGCTATTAACCTTTGAATTCATATAGCTTCTATGTATGTCAAGTTAGCAGCAACATATTTAGCTTCAGTGGTAGATTGAGCAACACAAGATTTTTTATAACTTTTTAAAGAAATAGCACCACCAAAGAGATTAAACACATATCTACTAGTAGATTTCCTACTATCAATGTCACCACCCTAAGCTACATCAAAAAAGCCATAAAGTCTATTGGTATCATTTTTATAATAGATCCCATAATTCACATTACCATAAAAATATGAAAAGCCTCTTTTCACTACAACCTAGTGTTGTTCTCCTATATTAGTCATACACCTACTAAGTTTGTGAATAATGTAAGCAATATCAGGTCTAGTAGAGATCATTGCATACATTAAACTGTTGATAGCACTAGCATATGGAATTTTCACCATGAGCTCTTTTTCTTCTCTTGCCTTTGAGGATTGTTTGACTAAAAATTTAATACATGTTTCACAAGGTATAGTCATAGGCTTGCAATCTTACATATGAAATCTTTTAAAGATATTTTCAACATATGCAAACTATCTAAGCTAAAACCATTTATTAGCCCTGTCCTTTTTAATTTCCATGCCCAAAATGCTTTGTGTAGTACCAAGATCCTTCATCTCAAATTGAGAAGAAATATGAAGTTTAACTCCTAAATAGCATGTATGTCATTTCCTGTTATTAACATGTCATTAACATATAGCAACAAGATAATACATTTCTCACTTGTATTTTTTACATACATACCTGAGTCTTCTACACTTCTAATGAATCCAAGATTTATCATGTGGTCATTAAACTTTTTATTCCACATCCTTGGTGCTTATTTGAGCCCATATAATGATTTTAATAATTGACACATCATATGTTCTTTTCCTTTTATTTCATATCCTTCTAGTTGAAGCATATATATTTCTTCCTCAAGATCACCATTGAGGAATGTTTTTTTCACATCCATTTATTCAAGTTCAAGATTGTAAATAGCTGTAATGGATAACAATTATCTTATGGGTATTAATTTAAGTATTAGAAAAAAATTTCATCATAATCAATTTCTTTTTTCTAAGAATATCATTTAGTGACATATCAATCTTTGAATTATTTTCCAAATTTTATCTTGTGCACCCATTTATTTCCAATGGGCTTCCTAGCTAGTGGAAGTTCAACCAATTCCTATGTTTTGTTCTTATGAATTCATGACATTTTAGCGTCCATTTCTTATTTCTATTCTATGTTTGCATGGATAAACATGCCTCATCATATATTGAAAGTTCATCATTTTCAGTAAACAATCCATATTCCTCTAGATGTGATGGTAATTTTTTTATACATGTTAAATGTCTTAATGACTCATCTTCACTAAAACTATTTTCTCCCTCTTCATGTTGTTCCTCCTTGTCTACCATGCTATCAACATCTTTTTTGCTAAGTGTAATATCCCCAAGTTAGGGAGCTTCTCGCTCAGAAATTTTATTATTAATTTTAATAGGCATATACATAGGAGTTGCATCATTTCAAGGAGTTTTAATATTTAAAGATTCCTCCTTCGTAGATCTACATTTTTTTCTTAGATGACATCTCAACTATAAATAACCCTTTTAGTTTCTAGGTTATACAACTTATAAGCTTTGACACCATGTCCATAGCCAAGAAAAATACATTTGATAGACTTAGAGTGTAATTTGAACCTATCAAATTTTGGAATATGTACATAGGCTTCATAACCAAACATCTTTAAATAATTTAAATTAATAGATCCACCACTTCAAAATTTCTCTAGAATTTTTCCACCAAGTGCTAATGAAGGAGATCTATTGATAAGATAACATGACATCATTATTGCTTCATCCCAAAAATGCTTATTAAGATCAAATTCACTGAGCATACATCTGGCACATTTCATTAATTTTTGATTGAAGCACTATGATATTCCATTTTGTTTAAGAGTCCCTAAAATATTTTTTTCCTTTGAATGCCTTGTTCTTTATGAAAAGAATTAAATTCTTTTGAGCAAAACTTACCATCATTGATAGTTCTTAGAATTTTGAATTTCTTTCCTAGATAATTCTCAATAAGAGCTTTGAATTTTTTGAAATTTTCAAATACTTCAAACTTATGTTTTAATAAATAGATCCAACTCTTTCTAGAATAATCATCAATAAAAGAAACATAATATATAGCACCTCCAAGAGAACTTGTTTTAATATCTTTAATTGGTTCACATACATTACTATGTATTAGTTCTAATATCTGAAGAAATTTAGCATTACTTTTTTGAAAATTGTGACATCTCAATTTACCATGTAGAAAATGATGTAGAAATCTAAGGAATCTTTTAAAAACTTATATTTACCTTGTTTGTGAAGTACCTTAAGTCCTTTTTTACCAAGATGTCCCATTCTTTTATGCCACAAATTAATACTTGAATTTAAATCAATAACTACAAATGGACTTAATTTTTTCTTTAATGTCTTAGCTTCGAATTTATACAACTTTCCTTTTTTAATTCCAGAAGCCAAAAGAGATTAGCTATATAGTATTAAACATTGTCCACCTTCGAAAGATAGTAGTTAGTCTTACATCATCTAGTTCACTTATAGAAAAAATATTTAACTACTTTATTATTAAATTAAATCTTTACCTTTCCATAACCTACAACTTTGTACAAATCGTCATTACCCAATCTTACCGTTCTAAGATTAGAAGATGTATACTCACTAAATCAATTAACATGTGGACTGTAATAATGAGATGCACCCAAGTTCACATACTATGAATACGTCTTAGCGTTATTAGAAGATGACACAACATGGAAATCTCCCTCTCAAGTAAGAAGGGCTTTATTAGTTTTTGATGCATTATTCTCTTTGCCTTTTTTCGAAAGGGCTTTATAATCTTTGTTTACATGACCAGCTTTACCACAATTTCAACATTTAGGTGGCTTCTTTACAAATTTTTTAGGCTTATTTTTAAATTAAGGCCTCTTAACAAAATTTGGGTTTACATCATTTTTGGTAAATAATACATCATTTTTAGGAGTAGAAGTTTTTCTTCTTGCTTCCTTAGAAAACAATTTATCACCGTATTATCAAAAATAAAGCTGGTAGATGTATTATTTACAACCATCACAAAAGTCTCCCATGAATCTAGAAGCATGCTGAAAAATGTGATGCACTCATCTTCCTATCCATTTTCACCCCAGTAGATTGTAATTGATGAACTAGTGTATTAAAGGTATTTAAGTATTCTACAATAGTTGTACCCTCACCTATTTTACATTCATATAATCACCTTTTTAAAAATTACATATTTGTTAAGGATTATGTTTGGTATAAAGCTTGCAGCTTATCACATAGATCCTTAGTAGAAGAAACATTGAAAATATTAAGCAATACTAAATTTGATAGACACAAATGAATGGTAATTATCTTTTTTAGTTTAAATTTTTTCCATTCTTTATCAAAAACGTTATTTGGCTTCATGCCTGAGATTACACTATGTGATCTTTTTTAATCAAAAGATCCTCCAACTTGATCTTCCATATTTATAATTGGATCAATTGAATTTGTCAATCTCATATTTGGTTGAAGAGTTAGTCATGATTCCCTACAAACACTTAGATAAAGAAAACTAATTTGTGTGGAACTTGGTTTTGATACCAATTTTTATTTCTAGTCTCTTACACATAATACTAATTTTTTCTTAAAAAATGTTGAATAAAGTAAAAATTGGCAAGACATAAAGTTACCCTAGGGAAAACCTTCAAGATAAAAAACCTTAGCAAAAATCAGTTTCTAGACTATTAGTAGTAACATAGCACCAAGATTAAAGCATAAAGAGAATTAATGAATACAATGGAGAAGAATTACAAGTGAGAATTGTAGCTGAGGCAATAGCTAATCTAAAAGGATGCTCCCTTGGTGCTTCTTATATATTATTGGGTTACTAAAATAAACCTAAAAATAAAAGGGGATAATGTAATTTATTTTTGGTGGGGATAGGTACAAGAATAAGAAACAAGAAAATATGATATAGATAGAATCAAAAAATAGCATAACCAAAGCCAAAATATCCATGGTGGAGAAATACATGTTAGAAAAAACCAAAGCAAATTTTCCTTCATTCCTTCATCCACTTTACCGAAATAACATCACATATTAAAGTGGAAATGACATTGGAAGCAACGTTGCACATTGAACATAGAAATAATGAACAACATAGTGCATTGGAAGTATAAATAAAACATTATTTCCACATTAAAGTGGAAATGATGTGTCACATTAAAACTAGACTATGCAAAACAGAAACTCAAACTTAGCTAAAAGGGAAACATCGTTGATAAGGCAAACCTATAACCAACCTCAAAAACATCCAAGAATACATCCACTAAACCTACTCACCAAGACTGATCCAAATTTAAATTAGGAGGACTAAAAAGGAAATGAATCAGGTTTTCATATGGTTTCAAGTAAGGTTTCCATATGGTTTCAAGTACATTGGATTGCATTGCATGGTATGTGCATGATGAATATGTCATTAGATAATATCACACATAATGATGTGTTCCCCAACCATTGTCATACACATTTTACTATCTAACAAGGACAAAGATAACTTTTGTTGTTGTAGTTTTAGTTATGATAGTGAATACCCTCTATCTAGTAATGATAGTTACAGAGTTTTTTTCTTTTGTTTTGTATGTCATGCAACTACAACATCATGTAGCTATTAATAGGGCTACAATGTTAAACAGCTGGTAGAAATGATGACTATAAAGGCATGTCTAGGTTTGGTAGGAGACTGCAATAATGGATATGGGTAATTTTGTAGACAGACAAGTTTATTGTCAATGTAAGGTAGATAAATATCACTGTCATGTCATCATATTTGGTTGGGATCCTTTGCTGTCAGACACCCACATTTGATTGGGGTCCATGTTGTCAACATGAGAATTATAGTGTCAATGTAAGGCTGATAAATATCACTATCATGTTATCACATTGGCTACCATTGGACAAGATTACCATTGTTTCCATTAGGCAATTACAAAGCCTACAATGTGGTTGGTGAGGGCATGGGTATGTATGGTGTGAATGTTTTATGGATGTACATGGATAATGTGTAATCATGCTCATGGATGTGTTTCATGTTGACATAAATGCATACATATGCTAGTGATGATATACTTCGACTCGCATATGCTTGCATGTCTTGTAAACTATGAGTAAGTGTAACTATCATCCTCTTGTAGTCCTAGCTAGAAGGCATCCAAACCTTTCGATTGGGAATAATTACTTGTAATTTCATGTAATTGGAAAGTTGAAGATCATCCAGAAGGCATTAAGACCTTCCAATTGCAAATAATTGCTTGGAGATTGTGGCTTCTAGAAGGTAGAGGATCATTCGACATTAAGGAATAGGTAAGCTACAAGGAAGTGTGACCAGAATCCTTTTGTACTCCCTACAAGAAGGAACTTAAACCTTTTACAAGGTAACAATTGCTTTGAGATTGTGACTTTAGGAAGGTAGATAGTCAACCAGTTGCAAATTCTAGCTAAACTATGAAGACATGTAAGTAGCACTTGCCCATAGTCCCAACCAGAAGGCTCTGAAACGTACTGGAAGGGAATAATTACTTGTAATTTAATTCTAACAAATGAAAGAGGATAAACCAAAAGGATAAAGATCATATATAAGGACTCAAACATTTTGGTTGCAAATAATTGCTTGGAGATTTTGGCTTTTAGAAGGCATAGGATCATCTAGTTGCAAAGTCTAGGTAAATTACATGCACATGCACCTAGCACCCTTCCATAGTTCCTACCTAAAGGCCCTCAGACCTTCTAGATGAGAAACATTTCTTTGATATTGTGGCTTTTGGTAGGTAGAGGATCATTTAGTTACAAATCTAGCTAAATTATGAGATAGTGTGACTAGCATCCTTCCGCAGTCCCAATTGGAATGCACCCAAACCATCTGGAAGGCAAAAATTACTTGTGATCTGGTGCTATCAGAAGGAAGATAGTAATTTGGAAGGTTGTAGATCATCCAAAATTCATTAATATATTTTGATTATGAATAATTACTTGGAGATTATGGCTACTAGATTGTAGAGGATCATCTAAAAGCAATGTCTAGGTAAACTGTGCACATGTGCACCTAGCACCCTCCCATAGTCCATACTGGTAGGCACTCAAACCTTTTAGAAGGAAATAATTGCTCCAATATTATGGCTTCTAGAAGTTAAAAAACCATTTGATTGCAAATCTAGCTGAACTATGATGGACTAGGACTATCAACCTCCCAAAATCCTAACCAGAAGGTACCTAGACCATTTGGAAGGAAACAATTGCTTGTAATTTGATGGTATAGGAATGAAGAGGGTCATCCATAAGTCTATAGATCATCTAGAATTCATTAAGACATTTTTGTTGTGAATAATATCTTAGAGATTATGGCTACTAGATGGAAGAGGATCATCTAGTAGTAAGGTCCAAGTAAACTATGCACATGTACACCTAGCATTCTCTTATAGTTCATACTGGCAGGTACTTAGATCTTTTGGTATGGAACAATTTATTTGATATTGTGGCTTTTGGAAGGTATAGGATCATATGGTTGCAAATCTAGCTGAAGTGTGATGAAGTGTGACTAGCACCCTCTTGTAGTTTCAATCAAAAGGTACCCAAACCTTTTAAAAGGAAACAACTGCTTGTAATTTGATGTTATTGGAAGGAAGAGGTTCATTCATAAGGTTGTAGATCATCTAGAAGTCATTAAGACCTTCCAATTGTGAATAACTTCTTAGAGATTGTGGGTTTCATAAGGCATAGGGATATTTGATTACAAATCTAGTTTAACTACAAGGGTGTACAACTAGCACCCTCCCATAGTTCCATCAGGAAGGCATTTAGCCATCTAGAAGGAAATAGTTGCTTGTAATTTGATGCTATTAGTAGGAAGAGGGTCATTCAGAAGGCTAAAGATCATTCAAAAGGTACTAAAACCTTTTGATTACAAATAATTTCTTGGAGATTGTGACTTTTGGATGGCAGGGGATCATCTGGTTGCAAATTCTAGCTAAACTACAAGGAAGTATGATGAGCACCTGCCCACAGTTCAAATCGAAAGGCTTCCAAACCTTTCAAAAGAGAAAAATTACTTGTAATTTGATGCTACTAGAATGAAGAGGCTCATCTAGAAGGTTGAGATCATTTGAAAGCCATAAGACCTTCTAATACCAAATAACTGCTTTGAGATTATGGCTAACCAATGACAAAGAGTCATCTAGAAGAAAGATCTAGGTAAAGTATGAGATCATTCACCTAGAACCCTCCCATATTTCCTACTAGAAGGCACTCAAACCTTTTTGAAGGGAATATTTACTCCAAGATCAAGGCTTCTATAAGGCAAAGGATCATCCAGTTGCAAATTCTAGCTAAACTGTGAGGAAGTGCGACTAGCATCCTTTTGTAGTCCTAACTGGAAGGCACTCAAACCTTCTAGTAGGAAACAATTACTTGGAATTTGAGATTATTTAAAGGAAGAGGATCATGCAAAAGCCATTAAGACTTTCTATTTGCAAATAGTTTCTTGGAGATTATGGCTTCTAGAAGACAAAGGATCATCCAGTAGCAAGGTCTTACTATACTGAGAGGAAGTGCACACTACCATCCTTTAGATGGTAATGGGCCATCTAGAAGACATTCAAACCTTCTAGTAGGGAATAATTACTTAGAGTTTCAAACCTACTTGTAGCATCTTGCACTCCACTTGAACTAGACATCTAAAATGTTTTGTGCCTTCTGGTAGGCCAAAATTATAAGAAGTTTTCATCTTCCTGATGGCCATCATGACTTCCTAAACCCTAAATCCTAAAGTAATTCTATGGTTTGAGCCTAATGCAACACAATGTTTAAATGAACATCTAAAATTAAATCATAAATAAAAATCACATACTTTTTCTAACAATAAACATGAAAACTGTTTTGATTCCTATTTTCCTTCTTATGTTCCCAAGTTATCATACTTAACCTTTATCTAATGACTATTCATAACTTTTCCAATAAAATACTAAGTTTACAACACAATTAATGATATCCCAAGAGATTATTATGCCTTGGGTGGTAATTTTTAGTCTTGGCTATTATACATTTTAAGTATATTTTCATATCAATAATTACCTTAATTTCTAGTTCATATATAACCTACAATACCTACATGAAATACATGCAAGAAATACTTGGTACTCTTCCAACAAATAACCATATCTCTTGAGCTTGTTGTAATAGATGATAGGTGACATGAGGCTAAAGATTCACTCATTAGATTAGTTGTTTCAATTTATCAAACATGAAAAATTTTATGATTCCTAATGTCCTACTAAGATTTCCAACTCATCACACTTAACTATCATCTAATGACTCTTCATAGCTTTTAGAATTAAATACTAAGTTTATAATACAAGTGTTGCTATCCCAAGTGGTTATTCTAAATTGGGTGTTAATTGTTAGTTTTTGTTGTTATACATTAGGGTTTTTTTAATATTCTTTGAAAATTGCAAGCTAATGCTACTTGTAGCATATCATAGTTCATGTACTACAGTCTTTTGGAAGGGGTCATGCCTTTTGGCTATGGTAAATTTCAAGCATTGTCAGCCTTCCAGATGTTCAGACTATATTTTGGTTGAAATTACATGAGACTACTACTCTTAGTAGCTTGCACTTTCTAGAAAGCATTACAAATATACTCGTAGGCACTTGCAACTTTTTACATAAACTACAACTTCCATTGTAATTTACAAATCATAGTCTAAATGTGACTCACATAAGGCTGCATCATGTGGTATGAGGTAAAAACTAAAAACCACCTCATTTTGTGTAGAGAAACCACCAAGAGGAATGTAAGCATGTCAATGGAGTCAAGAGCATGGCTCATTATGTGAGTAATTAAGGTCAATCATGTCCAAGATATTTTGTTGAAAAGGCCAAGGGCTTGAGGATGTACCACTGCTGAAAGTAGTATGTTGTGTAAGATTTCTAGAACAATTTACAAATTTATTCCATCATTTTGTGAATTTCTTTAGTAGCCTGGAGAACACTAAGAATGGCAAGGGAATGAAGAATATTTCATGAGTAATGACATTATCATTGAAGGCCAATCTTGCTATGCTAAATGGATTGTATGCTATGTAAGTCTTCTATAACAACGATTGCTAATATGGTACACTACTTGCTCTCATTTCAATCAACTTTTATTTGGTATGTGATGAATGTGCTATATAAAATATAGATACGTCATATCTGTACTATATAAAATCTTTGAAGAATGTGAGGAAGACAAGAGCATGCTAGTTTCTAGGAAACTGTGTGGCAGTAAGAAATACAAAATCCCCCAGTAGGACATTTATCAAAAGATGATATTTGATGGTCTTATTTTTACAATGATGCATTTGCTTGGATATATAGAGAAAGAGTGGATCACTTTATTGAGGGAAAATAGAATAATGAGATATTCCCTTATGAATTTTTCTATAGAATAAAAAAATAGAAATGGATAAAGAAGACTTGCTCATGAGAAAACCATTACACTAGTCGCATAATGTAAGTTACTCACTACTATTTTTTATTAATGTAATAATTTCTTATAATACAAAGGTGCACAATTTAGAAGAGTGCAACCCTTATTTGAATATGCTTTTTTTATTAGTTATCATGACCAATATGGACCAAATGTTACCACAGGGATAGCATGTAGGGAAGATAGAAAAAGAAATAAGACTAGAAGAAAGACTAGTTGTCAATGTCATTTCATAGTTTGCTATATAAGAGGAGGTGATCATGTTGCATGTATTATATCTAAAGAAATTAATCATATTGAAACATTAGGAGCTTATTGTCATGGCTTTCTTGGTGGCATGATAGATAAAAAGAACTCATTATCCATACATATTTCTAGTGAGGTGAATTAGAAGAGAGTGTGTTTATGGAAAGAAGTATTACCAATAGATCTCATCTATGAGAGGTATATAAAAGATCCTTTTAATGGAGGACAAGAGTTTAGGACATCAAGAAAGAGGGATATATTTTTTGTTAGAAAAGACATCTACAACATTTACAAAAATCTAATCCCTAATTACAAGAAAAGTGAGCATGATAAAATCAATACATGACTTTGGTGCCAAAAAACCAATGATTTTTTATTTTACTACTATGAAGAGAACCAAGAACAAGGTGTCCCATTGATCATTAGGCTATAATCATCTTGGATGCTCAAAAGGATGATAGCTCTATCTCAACGTAGTATCCTTGTAATGGATTCCACTTTTAACATTAACAAATATGGTGTAAGTTTCAATAATGGGTGCTATTATTTCATTTTAAAAAATTTTAGTGTGATAGTAGAATTATATAATAACTAATTACAAACATGTGGTTCTCTTTATAGTTCCATCTTCATACTGTGATGGCTTTTGATTCTTATTATAATGAACTTCCAATTACATGGGTGATATCCATAAGGTGCATTGAAACTAATATAAGAAATTGGCTTTCGAAGCTCTAACGAAGAGGCAAGGCTAAGGATCCTAATTGGACAATAAATGCTTTCATACTAAATGACTCAAAGGAAAATATAAATTCAATGAGGTAACTTTTAAGGAATTTGAAAACATACTTGAAATCATGCTATCTTGGTTTGAGATATCTTAACCTGTGCTTACATTTGATAATTTAATAGGTCTATTTTTGGGAGAAGAGTTTTTTTATGCATTTGGCATCTTTAGAGGGCATGAAGGAAAAACTTGGCAACCAAAGTTAGAGATTCCAATAAGAGAAAAGTAATGGGTGATAATCTTAATCATATATTGAATGAATGCAAAACTATTGTAGATGTTGTTGTGGAAATAGATAAATTTATTAGCAGGTTTAAAGAGAACTTAGAATTTATTAAATACTTTAAAAAAAATGGTTAAATGGAGAAAAATTTAGTGAGCTTATATTCCTTAGTATCATTCCATAAAAGTTCTTATTCACACTCATATACTCTTTGCCCATTTGTTTATTGCTTATTTTTGCCTTTAACCTTTTGTTTTCAGAGATGTGTGAGGATCGTTGAACTTAAAGGCGGGAGGATGAATAAGTTTCTCCAATTAAAAATTCATTCAAACAAAGCACACACACTAGATTTAACATGGTTCCCCAACTTGGGTAGTCCACACTTGGAGGGTAGTTCACAAGAACACCTCTAGACTTTGTTGCTCTCAAATGTGGTTTGAAGGATACCAAACCTTATATAAGCTCTAAGCTCTATAATAGAGTGATTCTTCTCTATGAATCCATTCAACCCCAAGGTCTCGATAAGCTTCAAATGTGGTTTTAGAATTCCACAACCTTTACAACCTAAGCCCCACTCTGAAGTATTGTGGCGCTACACCAACACTCAATCCTACAGGATCCTAACAAGCTACAATAAGATGCCTTCCTACAAGAATCACATCAACTACATAGGGCAACAAAAGAGAATAACAATCACAAGGAAAGAATGTAACTAAGTTTGTTGATCCTTGTACTCTGAGGTATAACTAACTTTGACCAATTACAATAGACAAAAGATTGTACAATAAGGAACAACAATGATTACAATGATTACTTGATGAATACAGTTGATAGTACATAATACTTGCATTTTTCCCAATGAGAATGAAGTTTTCTTATATCCAATATGTTTCCAAAATCACCTCAGAATTCATGCAACACCTAACTAATGGTCACTAGAGATGTCTACTCTAAGACTAAGATGTCTTTCTGAAATCGATCTTCATTTTGAAAAGATGTCTTCTTCAAGATTGAGATGTATTTCTGCATCAGACCTTCATTCTGGAAAGACATATTCTTTTCATGAAAGACATATTTCTCTCTAGAAGGATGTCTACTATTTTCCAAAGATGTCTTCTCCTTTGCTACCTTCAATTCTAGCAAAATGATGTTGATGATTAATCCTAGAAGGGGAAGATGAATAAGTTTCCCAATGTAAAACTTGCTAATACAAAGCACACAAGCTAATTTTAACATGGTTTCCCAACTTGGGTAGTCCATACTTGGAGGGTAGATCATAAGCACACCTCTGGACTTTGTTGCTCTCAAAATGTGATTAAAGGATCCACATCTTGTATAATAGTCAAGCCTTGCTCTAGAGTGTTGTACCACAACACTAACTACTCAACCTCACAAGGCCCCATTAGGCTTGGAAATGTAGTTTCAAGGCTTTCATAGTCTTTACAATTTTGATCTCTGTACCAAAATACTGTACCATAGCACCAACAGCTTAATCCTATAGGATCCTAACAAGCTTAAGCACATCAAACCCATAGGGCAATGAAGAATAAGAATTACAAGGAATGATTGCAACTCAATTTGTTGATCCTTGTACAGGTAGGTGCAACACACTTTACAATGCCAAAATGATAGCACAATGAAGAGCAATAGAGAATTCAATGATTACAAATGATTATACAATGAATACAATAATTCTTATACATTTCCCAATACATATCAAGTCTTCTTATAGGTACTATGTTTTTAAATCCATCTTGGAACTCATGCAACAACTAGCCAATGGTCACTAATGATCATGGAAGACATTTTTCATACACCTAATGTACCGACCGAAATCTTCGGTGCAAGGCTGGAACGTTACGAGCACCGAAAGATCTACGGACAAGCACAGTCGACCCTGCCTCTACTTGAGGACAAGCTGGAACGGATGAAGGCAGAGTGCCTTGAATGGTTTGCACGTAGATCAAGCAAGGACTTCCCCAACGTTTGCCGCTACAACACGTTGGGTTATACGTAAACAATGCACGTTAAATGTAAACCGTAAACAAGCACGATAATGTAAATGAGCCTGTAGATGTAAACTGAAAAACGAAGAAAACTACAATAAATCGAAGCAAAATGTATGTAAACCGTAAACAAGAATTGATTACAAAGTGCACCAGTCCAAATGCAGTTGTGGCTTTGACATAAGGCGGATGAAAGGCCCTGGCATGTCCAGGGAGGACTCGGCTCTGGTTTGCAGCGTAATTGCTCTTGGGTCTGCTCTGGTAAATTTTTGCCCCCCTGAAAACGCAGAAAACTGGGCTATTTATAGGGGTAGGGTTACCGGGAAAATCGGACTGGGAGACACGTGGCGTATAGACCGGGCGTGCACATTTAGAAACATGGTATACTCTGGGCATATACACTACATCAGGCTAGCGTATACGCTGGGCTCTCTGGGCGTGTGAACTTGGATGGATGCTGGCGTATACGCTGATGGATGTTGGCGTATACGCTGGGCATATACGTTGAAACACTGTAGCATTTACGCTGAAACACCGTAGCATTACACTGAAACACTGTAGCATTTACGCTGGAACACTGTAGCATTTACACTGGGATACTGTAGCATTTACGCTGAAACACTATAGCAGTTACGCTGGAACACTGTAGCATTTACGCTGAAACACTGTAGCAGCATATACGCTGGGCGTATAGGAATGGAAGATCATCATTTGGAGCCCAAAATCGGATTTTCAAGTGCCTGCGACCTGCTGGGGACCCTAGGGAAGGTCCTAGGGGGTCTAGACACTCCACTTTAGCATGTTTTGAGGAGTTTTTGAGCCCCAAAAGTTGCTGTACGCTGGGCCTTACGCTGGGCATGTGTAGGCCAGCGTACAGGATGCATACTTAGTGAAAACCAAGTATTTTGAGCTCAAAATTTGCCAAGTTTGATGCCAGATGTCATTGTAATCTTCTGTGGGTCCCAGGGAACTTTTACTTGCTTGCTTTGACTTCGTTTGATGCTATTTTGGGGCTTTCAAGCTTGGTCATGCTAAGGACCAACATGACTTAGCTTAATTTTTGTCTTCAAGTGTTAGCCAAAATTTTTTGTGGTGTTTCATTGGCCCCTCTTTGTTGAGATCTGGAGGAATTGACCCGAGAGGTGTCGACAAAGAAGTACAAAACACCACAAGCAAACAAGGTGCAAACATTATCCTTAAGCACTTGGTCAGATGTCATCGCACTGTGTTCAGTAGTACACGGGATTGGGGAAATAAAGTTTGTAGCTGGATAGGAAAATGAAAATTGTTGGGATTGGGACCTGATCAAGGGATTATGCATGGTAAAGGGGATGCTCTGGTGTGTATACGGGTCATGCTGATCCTTGACAATAGCCATTGTTTAGCAGACTTGGAATCAAGGCATGAGATGTGCATCCTTTGGCGGAACAAGACTCTTGTTTAGTGTTTAAGAGGACTTGTTGGCCATGTGATGGTGGGTTACGTTCTCTAGAGGAACAAGCCCTTTGTTTGGTGTTAAAGAAAACCTGTTGGTGGAGAGCCAAAGCTACGCAATGAGATGTTACTTGAGCTTTTGAGACATGAGTGTTTGTTTCCAAGACAACTGACTTCCCACCTGAGGCTTATGGGACGTGCCAAGGGTCTTGTGGTTCATTTTGCTCTTTGCTCTTTTTTTTTATTTTTTTGTTTTTTGGAAAGAGCTTTCTTTCAATTTTGCACTCATGCTCATGTGCCATATTGTGTGTTGCAGTTGCTTGAGAGTGTCATAGCGTGTAACAGTAGGCTCAAATTTTTGCGGTGTACTGGGTGTATCTGGGAAATGTAACCGAGTAGGAAAGAGAATAAGAGTGTTGGGGAAATGGAGAATGTATTGGGAACTGGGAATGTACTTTTAACCAGATTCATTAACCTGGTTGCATGCGTCAGAAACAATGTGGCCCCTTGTCACCGTGATGAAGTGTATCCGTGTACGAGCACCACTGGGTGTCATCCTGCAAACACAACTCCAAGAAGACAAGAAAACCACAAGTGAATGAGTTAGCTAACACTTCAGACATGAATGTGACTGATGCAAATGGAAACGCCATGTGAAACTTGAGGCAAACAGAATGAGCAGCAATAGTGTTGTCAAAGCTGGTGTGATGAATGATGCAGCAGGCATGTCAAGGATTACAGTAGCAGATGAATGTGCTAGAAATGATCTGGCCAGTTTATAGTCTTAGCGGACTATCATGGGTTAGTTTTACATCGTAACCCATTGGACATTGCCGGTTTATCGTCGTAGCGAATGGTACAATGCTAGTTTATAGTCGTAGCAGACTATGAAGAGGCAAGCTAGTTTATAGTCTTAGTGGACTCTGGTGAATGAGTGTGACAGTTTAGTATCATGTCAGACAGAGCTCTGTGATGTCGGTTTACCGTCATGACGCCAAGACATTTTGTGGTATCAGTTTTAAGTCATGATGCCAGGACTGTCAGGGTGGATGCATGCATGTGCATCCGTACAATCCTGTAAACAAAAGCAACTAGAGAAAACAATGTTAAATAGCCATTGCAGAAAACATGAATTGAAATGCACAAGTGAATAGAAAATAATGTGAAAAGGTTCTATTTTAAGGCCTTTTCGGGCCACGTGTTCTAGTTTAAGGCCTTTTCGGGCCATGGTTTAGTTTAAGGCCTTTTCGGGCCACATGCAAGCGTGCAAGCTAGTGCAATGCAAACTAAGGTGACGTATGCACAATGAACAAAGGTGAAGAGTGGGCGGGATTGGACGTGTCTTTGGCCGCAAGGGAGTCTTGATTATGTGGTTGTTTCTTAGTCGGACATGGTCTAGGAGGCGTGCTAGTTTGCTCTAGGAGGCTTTCAGTTTTTACCCCTTGTTCGGGCATTTTAGCTCTAGGTGTTGTGTTTGTTGTTGTGGGTGTTGCTTCAAGAGGCTCCTCTTTCAAGACCTGTGACATGTCCATGTTGTGGTCAGCTTGAAAAGGAGTGTTGTCGCCATGTATAATGACTTGTCCACCTTCGTATGGAAGGTGGATTTCTTGATGTATCGGTGAGGAAACGGCTCGTTGTTGTGCTAGCCAAGGTCTACCAAGAATCATGTTGAAACTGGGCATCTCTTCTATGACAGTGAATTCTGCGCTAGTGGGGAATTGTTCACCTGCCACAAAGGCTAAGTTGATTGTGCCCTTAACTGTGACACATGATCCATTGAAAGATTTTAAACACATGGTTTTTGTTGGCATGATCTCATCTGCCATGCCTAGTTTATCGATGACGGAGTATAGAACTACATTTGTTGCTGCACCATCATCAATGTGCACTCTGCGAATGGTGCATTGCCCAACATGTACATTAATCGATAATGGAGTTGTTGTGACTTCCTCTCGTTCGGGGTTGACTTTAACTACATCGTCACGGAAGGCTAAGGTGTTGGAACCCAATTCTTGTGGTGTGTGTTGTGAAATCCTTGCACGGATGGATTCCATGTTAGCAGGGATGTTCTCTGTAATAGGAATGGATGCTAGTGTTTGTGCTAAGGCTTCATGATGAGCCGATGACGTCATGACCAGGTTGTACAAACTCATGGTTGTGTTCTTTTGTTTGAGCGTTTGTTTCACCTGGGCCAGTGTAGCTACAAAGTCTGTGTTGTCTGCCGTTATGTTGGTTGCCTCTATATGGGTTGAGGGCTTGTGCCTGGTTTGTTTGGGATTAGGGGCAGGGCCCCTAGTGTTTAGTTGTTGTATATTAGGTGTGTCCTTTGTTTCAGCTGTGGGTATTGTTCGTTGTTCGTTTGTCCTCTTCTGCTGCCATTTGATAGGCTTATCCGTGTTGTTGGCAGGGTTGACTCTGAAGGGAGGGGAGGTTGAGATGTTTCCTATGGTTGGGCACTGGGCAGGTGATGGGCCATCGTGTGGTGGCACCTTTATGACAAATGGTAGTTTGGGAGGTATCATTGTTGTTTGACTAGCTTGTTGTGGCACCTTGATAACGAAGGGTTTCTTTGCTGTTGTCGTTGGTGCAACATGCCAGTTTAACATCTTAGCGGACGTCTGTGGTGGCACTTTGACCAAAAAGGGCGTCTTTGGAGCTCGGAATTGTATTGAATCTTGCCAGTTTAACGTCTTAGCGGATGTGTGAGGTGGTGGTACTTTGACCACGAAAGGTGTCGTCGGTGCTCTAGGTGGCACCTTGATGACGATGGGAGGCCCCTTGCTCATGGAGGTGGAGGGGATTGTTGCCTTGCTGGGAGGCACACGAATCAAAAAAGGTTTCCGCACAGGTTTAGGCTTACTATCTATGCCAATGGAGTTTATGACATAGGGGGCATCGTCTGTGCTCAGTTGATTTAGGGTGTTGATGTTCAGTTGGCCCCATTCTATCATTGCTTGTAGATCATCCTTTAACACGCGACAGGTGTCGGTATTATGACCGGACATTTGGTGGTAGTGACAGAATTGGTCTAACTTGAAATGTGATGGAACCGGGGGCTCATTTGGTGCTGCTAAGGTGGGGTTCCTTAGTAACTCGTAGTACCTATCATGTCGGCGGCGAGCATTCTCCGCTACGTGTTTGTATTGGATTTGCCCAGTTCTAAGGAGTTGCTCTAGGAGTTCTGAAGGTCGTGCAGGTAGAGGTGTGTACTTAGAGCGATCTTTGCGCTAAAATTTGGGCCTTGGGGTGGCCTTTGTTGTTGTAGGCAGGCTAGTACTGGTGTTAGTTGTTTTTGTGCTTGCGGCCACAGTTTCCGTTGTTGCCTTTTATTTGGAAACGTGTTGGTTCTTGTAAGCCACATAGGCGGGGTCATTGCTGGTTTGTGTAGCTTGTTCAATGTTCTTGATCTGTGTGAACGCTTGGCTCAACGTTTGAGCGCTTAGGTAGTACATTTTTGACTTAACGAAGTCATTCACAGCTCCCTTCAGAATTGTAAGCAAATACTTTTCAGGGATGGGCTCATGAAGTTCGTTAAGAGCTGCACTTCATCGTTGGATGAACTTTTGCACAGGCTCAAGTGGTGCTTGTTTCACCTGTATTAGACTGTCTATTGTGGCTTCAGGCTTGAGGTTGTACTTAAACCGGGTAACGAACTGATGTAACAGATCCTCCAAAGAGGATATGGAGTTACGAGGCAAGGCTCAGTACCAGTCTAAGGCTACGCTCGTTAAGGACATAGCGAACACTCGCAAGATTGCATGGGGCCAAGCTTGAAGCAATAGAGTTTCTGATTGAAATGTAACTAAGTGAGCATTTGGATTTCCCTCCCCGTTGTATTTGGTTAACTGAGGCAATGCGATTCCCTTGGGTAAAGCCAATGGTGGCACTGAAAAGCTAATTGGATCGTCGCGATAGAAATCCAGTACTTTAACTTGTTCAGTGTTGTCAGCTCTGAGTTGCTTTATCTCATCTGCTAACATTTGCATCATTTGTTTTGCTTCTGCCCACTCTTGAGCGGTAGGCAGATTAGTTGGTTGGGGAGGTTGTTGGGTCATCATTTGTTGCTGTGGAGCGATGTTCAGAGTTGCGGTTGTGGGGTGTGGCACGTTGAAGTGAGCGGGTTGTTGAACAAGGGGTATGGCCCCTTGCCTAACCACAAACTGTGAAGTAACACCCTAGATGTGCGGGGCTGATGTAGTGAAAGTGGCCCCATGCGTTTGCACGTGTGGTATGTACTGGGTGGAGATGGGGGTGGGTAATCTCTGTTGGGATACTGGTGCTTGTATGCTCGTTGACACTTGGTGAGTGGCCGCCTGTCCCATGCGAGGATGGAACGATGGGTTCACGTGAGTATGGGGACTGAGGATGTGGTGTGAATCCTTAGGTTCAGAGTGTGCCTCGAAGTCATTTACTTCATGTTGGTTTTGAGGCTCCTCATTGGGTCGCCGTGAGTTTTGGCTCCTTCCCAGAAGAAGCTGGGAGATGAGTTTATGCTGAGGTTCAGAAAGGGGGATGATGTCGTATACAGAGGGGACGAATTCGTGACCTCCCATGTATATGTGCTCGAAGTTTCGTTTTGCCTCCTGTTCTATGGTGTCAAGAGGAAGGTTGGCTTGAATCTACACACAGACGTAGTTATACTGTTCTTGTGTGGGGGCTATGAAGGTGCATGCGTTAGAGGTCGAGGATGACTCCATGGTGATGTGTGACGGGGCAACGTATAACAAGTGTCGAGTGTGTTTCGGGCTAAGTGTGCAGAGTGTTCAGTGTGTGAACGCTGAGAATTTTTCTAAGTGTCCTTGGAATTGTTATGTTGTGTGTATTGTATGCCTTAGACAAGGTGATCCATGTTGGTACGAATCGCAGCGAATTCAGCTTTGAAACGGGCTCGTTTTGGGTGTTCTTGTTGAAAAAACACTATAGCGGTACTGTAGCAGTACTGTAGTAGCATAAACACTATAGCAGCATATATGCCCGGACACTGTAGCAAGCGTAAAAACACTGTAGTAAGCGTAAAGACACTGTAGCAAGCGTAAAAACACTGTAGCTAGCGTAAAAGCACTGTAGCTAGCGTAAAAAGCACTGTAGCTTGCGTAAAAGCATAGTAGCAAGCGTAAAAGCACTGTAGCTAGCGTAAAAGCACTGTAGCAAGCGTAAAAGCACTGTAGCAAGCGTAAAACACTGTAGCAAGCGTAAAACACTGTAGCAGCGTAGACGCTGGGAATTTGTTGGCAGCATAGACGCTGGGGTTCCAGTTTTGCAGTGTAGACGCTGGGGTTTCAGTTTTGCAGCGTAGACGCTGGGGTTTCAGTTTTGCAGCGTAGACGTTGGGGTTTCAGTTTTGTAGTGTAGACGCTGGGGTTTCAGTTTTGCCTTCCTTCTAGTGCCAAAAACTGTACCGACCGAAATCGTCGGTGCAAGGCTGGAACGTTACGAGCACCGAAAGATCTACGGACAAGCACAGTCAACCCTGCCTCCGCTTGAGGGCAAGCTGGAACGGACGAAGGCAGAGTGCCTTGAATGGTCCGCACACGGATCAAACAAGGACTTCCCCAACGTTTGCAGCTACAACACGTTGGGTTATACGTAAACAATGCACGTTAAATGTAAACCGTAAACAAGCACAATAATGTAAATGAGCCTGTAGACGTAAACTGAAAAACGAAGAAAACTGCAATAAATCTGAGCAAAATGTAAACTGTTTTGTATTGAGAATTGATTACAAAGTGCACCGGTCCAAACGCAGTTGTGGCTTTGACACAAGGCAGACGAAAGGCCTCGGCGTGTGCAGGGATGACTCGGCTTTGGTTTGTAGCGTAATTGCTCTTGGGTCTACTCTGGTAAATTTTTGCCTCCCTGAAAACGTAGAAAACTGGGTTATTTATAGGGGTAGGGTTACCGGGAAAATCGGACTGGGAGACACGTGGCGTATAGACCGGGCATGCACATTTAGAAACATGGTATACGCTGGGTGTATACGCTACATTAGGCCAGCGTATACGCTGGGCGTATACGCTGATGGATGCTGGCGTATACGCTGGGCGTATACGCTGAAACACTGTAGCATTTACGCTGAAACACGATAGCATTACGCTGAAACACTGTAGCATTTACACTGGAACACTGTAGCATTTACGCTGGGACACTGTAGCATTTACGCTGAAACACTGTAGCAGTTACGCTGGAACACTGTAGCATTTACGCTGAAACACTGTAGCAGCGTATACGCTGGGCGTATAGGAATGGAAGATCATCATTTGGAGCCCAAAATCGGATTTTCAGGTGCTTACAACCTACTGGGGACCTTGGGGAAGGTCCTGGGGGGTCTAGACACTCCACTTTAGCATATTTTGAGGAGTTTTTGAGCCCCAAAAGTTGCTGTACGCTGGGCCTTACGCTGGGCATGTGTAGGCCAGCGTACAGGATGCATACTTAGTGAAAACCAAGTATTTTGAGCTCAAAATTTGCCAAGTTTGATGCAAGATGTCATCGTAATCTTCTGTGGGTCCCAGGGAACTTTTACTTGCTTGCTTTGACTTCGTTTTATGCTATTTTGAGGCTTTCAAGCTTGGTCATGCTAAGGACCAACATGACTTAGCTTAATTTCTGTCTTCAAGTGTTAGCCAAAATTTTTTGTGGTGTTTCACCTAAGACATGTCTCTGAATTTGCCTTCAATTCTAAGAAGATGTCTTTGTTGAATGAAAGATGTCTTTTTGAAGTCTCTACTTTGGAAGACATCTTTGTCTTATGAAAGATGTCTTTGTCTCATGAAATATGCCTTTATTTGAGAAAGACATCTTGCTATGTTTGAAGACAAATTTTTTTGAGTTCACTCCAAATTTTCCAAGACATCTATTGCTTTACAAAGATGTCTTTTTTCACTTTTCCTTTCATGATGAATGCATCATTCCTTGTCCATAGCTTTGCTTAATACAAGTTCTTATCTTGCAAGCATAAAAACTACACACACATATAAACAAACTTGTTTTTCATTTTTCTTAATGGTTTGACATACCAAAACCAAAAGGTCCACAATCTCCCCCTTTTTGGTAATGTCCAAAACTTAAGAAAATGGGGTTAGTCTTATCCAAATAATAACATAATAATAACACATTTTACCTACTTCTCTCCCTTTTTGGACATAACCAAAAAGGTGAGACAAACTTCCCCTAAATAGATGAATAGAGAAAAGAAAATGTTTTTGGCGTTTTGGAGTTTGCATTTTTGTTTGATTTTGTTTTACTTGGAGTAAGAATAGAAAGAATGAAAATACTCACATGATAGAACAAGGTCCTATCCCCATATCCTTGCATAGATATCCCAATTGATGTTCAACCAAGGGTTTTGTGAAGGCATTAACTAGTTGACTCTTGGTTCCAATGAAATCTAGTTTGACATGACCATGCTATGTATGCTCCTATATAAAATGATGGTGAATCTCAATATTTTTTTTATGAGAATGTTGAATTGGATTCTTAGTCATGTTGATGATGCTCTTTTTATCACAATAAATAGGACTTAAGTTACATGCACACCTAAATCTTTAAGAGTTTCCTTCATCCAAAGTATTTGAGCACAACAACTATTGACAAAGATGTATTTAGCTTTTGTAGTTGAAAGAGCTATAGAGGTTTTCTTCTTGGTTGTCCAAGAAATGAGGCTTCTTCGCAAGAAGAAATAATTACCACTTGTGCTATAGTGATCATTAGAGCATCCTACCCAATCTACATCCTAATAACTGACAAGATCAAGGGAGGAATCCTTTGGATACCAAATGCCCCAATTAGAAGCAAAATTTTCATCAAAATATATACCTTGTTGGTTGTATTCTTTGGCAACCAATATAGTTTTTTTTTTAATGATGTTTTCATTATCATCAGTCTTATTCCCATTTTTTTCCAATAACAGGTTTATCAAAGAGCCTAGGAGTTAATTCCCATACATCATTTCTAGCAAACTGAATAAATTCATCTTGCATAGTAAAAATCAAACCTTTCCCTTTTTAGCTTCTTTAAAGGTTTTTGGTTCAAGCTGAGAGAGATAAGTAGAGAAGGCACACATTTCTTTGAATTGGCTTTTAGTGCAGACACCATCTTGAACTTCCCCAATAACATCATTGAGAAAATGTGTTTTGCAAATTCTGGGTAGTTTTGGTAAAGTGGGGGATGTATCTTTATCATCATTATTTTCTTCCTCTTCATGATCACTAATAGGTTCTAAATTTTTGTCATCTTGCACTAAAGTTGGGCTAGATAGTTTTTGACATTTATGGTTTCCTCCTTCATATTTGTTCTTTTGTTAAATACTATGTATGCTCTACTAACTATAGAATATCCTAAAAAAATTCCCTCATCAATGTTTGCATCAAACTTTCTCAAGTTATCCTTATCCTTCAGAATATAGCATTTTGAATCAAAAACATGAAAATAATATATTGAAGGCTTTCTAATAGTCCATAATTCATAAGGAGTTTAAGTAAATCTTCTTACCATAAATTTGTTGGATACATAATAGGTGGCGTTGATGGATTGAGCCCAAAAGTGATGAGGAAGGCTTCGATCATTTAATATTGTCCTCCCCATCAAGATCCTATTTTTTCATTCAAATACACTATTTTGTTTAGGACTTCTTGTAGCAGAGAATTGATGTAAAATGCTATTGAGTTGATAAAACTATTCAAATTTTGCATTTTTGAACTCACCTCCATTATCAAGTTTGATAACTTTAATACCATATCCTTTTTCTTTTTGCATATGATTACTAATTCTTAAAAAATGATCAAACATTTCATCTTTATGATACAAAAAAGCAACCCAAGTAAAGCAAGAATAATCAGCAATAATGTTCAAGAAATATCTTTTCTTTTCTAAGTTGAGAGTTTGAATTGGACCAACCACATCTATATGAAGTAGATCTAAGGGACAAGTCATAAAAATACAATTTTTCTTACCAAATCCTACCCTCGTTTGTTTTCCTTTTTGATAGGCTTCACATGTATTTAGATTAAAATATTTAAGCTTATGAAGACCTCGAACCTTTTCTTTAGATACCAAGGTTTGAAGAATTTCCTTATTTATGTGGCCTAGTATCCTATGCCAAAGATAAGTATCATCTACACAACTTACTAAACACTTGAATTCAAGGTTAGGAGAATTTCCAAAAATAGTAGGGTACACATTTTCTTTCCTTGATCCTTCTAACACAACATTTCTAGTAGATAAATCTTGTATTCTACATTAAGGTCACAAAGTTAACTCATACTAAGAAGATTATGTTTTAACCCATCAAAAAAAAACACTTTGTTCATAGTGGGTAGTCGCTTACCTTTTTCTCCTATGGTACCAATACCTGTTATGGATGCTTCCATGTCATCTCCAAATGTTATTATATCACAATTTTGTTTCTTGAAGTCGGTGAAGTAGGATTTGTCACTTGTCATGTACCTTGGACACCCACTATCAATATACCATGTGTTGACATTGTCATTGAAGAGGGTAATTTGTGCCATCAAATTCTTTTCAAGCTTTCCTTCTTTCTCTTTCCAACCCTACATGGTTTTCTTTCTAGGTTGGATTTGTAAGCACTAAGAGTAGTGATGCATTTAAGATAACAATAATCTTAAAAATGATCATATTTATCATAAAAGAAACATTTCAAGTAATTTTCCCTCAAATATTTCTCATACATAGATGAATGTCATTTTTGATTCTTGGGTTTCTCCAAAGAGCTCTTGTTCAACTACTCAAACAATTTTGTTAGTTTTTGAATCTTAGCTCTAAGGTCTAAGTTTTTCCTTTTGAGGTAAGAGCATTTATCAACAAAAATTTTGATTTTTATTTCCTTGGCATGTAAAGTATCTTTTATTTCAATGCACAAATTTTGGAAAGAAAGAATGGTATGACAAAATGTTTCATACCTATCTTCAAAAGAAACATTATTTTGATAATCACAAGCATTGTTAACTTTACAAGTGTAGTCTTATATCTTTCTAAATGTAAGCAAGAAAATAATATACTTACCTTGATAGAAAAGATGACAAATGAATTAAATGCACTAGTTGATAGTGTCCATTAGGGTCCATTTGATTCTAAGTATCTCTTTCATGTTCAATCTTGAAGAGAGCAAGAATACCAGGCTCCGATAACACTTGTAGATCATTGAATCTAAAACGAGGGGATGAATAAGTTTCGCAATTTAAAAATTTCTAACACAAATCACACAAGTCGATTTTAACATGGTTCCCAAAATTGGATAGTTCACACTTGAAGGGTAGATCACAAGCACACTTTGGACTCTATTGCTCTCAAAATGTGATTGAAGGGTTCACACCCTGTACAATCTTCAAGCCCCACTCTAGAGTGTTGTACGGAAATACTAATCACTCAACCCTACAAGGTCCAATCAGGCTTGGAGATGTGGTTTCAAGGCTTCCACAACCTTTACAATATTGAGCTTTGTACCTGAGTGTTGTACTGTAGCACCAACAACTCTATCTTATAGGATCCCAACAAGCTCAAGCACATCAACCTTGCAAGGCAGTCAAGAATAAGAATTACAGGGAATGATTGCAACTCAATTTGTTGATCCTTGTATAGTTAGGTACATCACACTTTACAATGCCAAAATGATAAGATAATAAAGAAAAACCAAGAATTCAATGATTGAAAATGATTATACAATGAATACATTGAGTCTTGTACATTTCGCAATGCACATTTGAGTCTTCTTATAACTGACATCTTTCTAAATCCATCTTGGAACTCATGCAATAGCTAGCCAATGGTTACAAATGGTTATTGGAGATATCTTTCCCATACTTGAGATGTCTCTCTAAATTTTCCTTTAATTCTAGGAAGATGTCTTTGTTTCTTGAAAGATGTCTTTCTGAAGTCTCTACTTTGTAAGACTTCTTTGTCTTATGGAAGACATCTTTTTGGACTTGGTTTGCAATATGTAATTATGTCTTTGTCTCATGAAAGATTTCTTTGTCTAAGAAAGATGTCTTTGTCTGACTTCACTCCAAATTTTCCTAGATGTCTACTACTTCCCTTGCATGATGAATGAATTGTTTCTTGTTCATAGCTTTGCTCAATCCAAGTTCTTGTCCTACAAGCACAACAACTACACACACATACAAATAAACTTATTTTTTATTTTTCATAATGTTTTGACATATCAAAACCAAAAGATCCATAAATGTTTACTATTTCTTGATGACATCTTTATTTAGCTCTTTTTGCACTTTGAAATCTTCATTCCTTGTCCATGTTCTTGAACTTTCACATGTCTTTTTATCTTAATCCAAGTCCTACAAATAAAACAATGAAACAAACATAAAAAAATCTTGAACTCCATTTTCTTAACATTTTGACATACCAAAAGATCAACAATCTTCCCCTTTTTGGTGATGTTCAAAACTTAAGAAAATGGATTAGTAGACATGCAAATATCCAAATATATCCATAACTATACTCTCTCCCTTTTTGAATAGCATCAAAGAAGATAAAGCACATAAATTTAGCTCTAAAAAACCAATAAATATATTAAGACATACAAATGCCTATGATAGCTAAGGACTAGGATAAAGCATTGAGGTTCAGGGTTATTTGATAAAATGTGGAAAATAATGAAATGATGAAAATGCAAAAGTAAAGATTAAAAGTACACCACACATAGATATCAAAGAAAAAACACCATCTATCTATAACTCATCTACAAACTATCATGTGACCAACTATCCCCATAAATCCACAACTATCAAAACAACCATCTGTCTAGCATCACATCAATCACATATTTGCAAAGTCTAAAAAATTATATATATGAGAGATTAAAACTTCTTTCCCTTTTTGGACAAAAACAAAAAGGAGAGAGAAAAATAATCACCCGAGGTCTCTAATCATTAGCCTTAGTTACATCTGCAAGATTTTGATCCCTGTAGTACTTTGCATGGATGATAAGTCTCATCATCATCATCATCACTACTGGTGCTATGTTGGCTCGATTGCTACATGTCCTCATTAGAGGACTCAATTTGTTGGACGAGAGCTCACCAAAAGCCTCACTCAAAATCAAGATGAAGTTGGAGGATTTGGCTAAATGAGAGGCTGCTAAGTTGATACCCATTGGGATGTGGCCCCAAAGATACTCTCCATAGACTGTTGCTCAAATGAGTTGGGATCATTAGCTTATGGAGGAACTAAATGGATAGGAGGCATAGGACCATGATGCTTAGGTTATTACATGGGAACATAATGCTCCCCCTAGATATGAGTTGGTGACGCCTTAAGTTCTAAATCAAACTCCATTCCTAAGTCATAAGCATGCAAAGGGTTAGCTACTATAGAATGCCTTAGTGACAAGAACATCCTCCACACTATCAAAAATAGGAGAAGTAGTAACCTTTTTAAACATCTACCAATTGGAAGGAGGAGAAATGGCAACTACATCTATACTCTTATGCAAGTAAAAGAGGATTATTTCAAGCTTCTTAATGGCTAGTGGAAAAGGATAGAAAAGCTTATTTAGTAAAGAATTGATCTAGGCACCCATGGATTTTGATATGCTCAAATGAGGTGATGTCTCCTTCTTTTTCTTCTATTGTCTAGTGCTAGGTCCTACTTTAGCCACATATGAAAGGCTCCACTTCTCAAAATATTCACTAAGGATTCTCTTGCCTTTAAGTAAAGGCATTTCTAGAATAGATACATCCTTTTGATGGATTAACGAGCTAATGAGATAAGGATGAACATGGATTCTTTCCTTGGTAAACAAACTTAGTATGTCCTAATATAGTGTATGCCCCAAATCTAATGGCAGCCCTTTAAGAAGACAATAAAGCACATAGGCTTGGGGTGGTAGTAGATAAATGTAACTTCCCCCTTTTACCTTAATGTTATATAAGATGATAAGAGACAAAGTGGAAGCATCAGAAGTCATCATGCTCCTCTCAAGATGACCTCTATCAAATCTAACATCTTTTCCAAACAATACATTAACAAATTCATCATGCACTATGAGCATGATACCATTTGAATAAATTTCTAGCATGGAATCAATGATTACCCTAAAGACATCAAGATTACAGAGCCCAATAATTGCATTCAGAACTTGGGGAGAGACATTGATGAGAAGACCCCAAACCATAGAAGTGAATGCCCCAAAAATAGCATTTGTAATAACAATATTGTAATAGAATTCTCTAGTTAATACTTCATAAACTAGAAAATTCATTGTAATGAAAGAGCCCTAGTTCAAAGCTTTAAAGTAATCAATTAGTGTAATTTGTCTATGGACAGGGAAAGACAAAGAGCTTTCAGTAATGATGCTAGTGTTTCAAGTAGCCTCAAACCTATGTTGTGTGCTTGTATTATGAAATTGGGCCATATAAGTAGGTGGCGTGTTGCTAGAACTTCCTCTAGATTTCTTCTCTAGATATGCCCTAGACATTCCAATCTTCATGTGGATCATCTCTAACAAAATTGCTGCTAATGATGGTGCCTTAGTCATCTCTATGGGGTTAAATGAAAAAATACAATAAATAAATGAGGGTTTTAACTTTAATAGTAGCAATGAATGATGTCTTTGAATGAAAAATAAAACATCTTTTACATAAGGAAGACATCTTATCTATGTTTTAAAATAATAGAAGACATCTTTCATACATAGTAGAGGCCTTTCTTATAAAGTAAGAAAAATTAGAGAGACGTCTTTGTTAATGAGTAGAAATCTTTAATTTTGGAGAGACTTCTTTGCAAAAATAGGATGGGGTTTGGGAAAAGTTGCTAATGGACTATAGTCTTAATAGATACTTGCTCAAACAAAAAATTACCTCTACTTTCTTACTATTATATCAAAACATAATAGTACTTAGAGAGCTAGAGAAGAAGTTTTCTCTTTTGAGGATTCTTTTCTTAGTCAAAATTCTTCAATGTCCAAGGCTTCATTTCCTCTTATGAATTTGTTAGTGAAAGTATCCTGATTCTCCTATTCCTACCTTTTAATTCTGCATTCTTTCTTAGTTCCTTTGTTCTTTTGAGTTAATGTTCAATCTCCCCTATGATCCTATAGAAAATCTTTTCTCATTGCACTTTGATAAGACCAAGGAGTTCTATGATATCACCAACTATTTATATGATAATATGTAAGATTGCAATCCCATTATTTATGTCCTAATTTTTGACAGTAATAGCACCTAATCCTCCTATGGTAGTATGAGAGATTAGGATGATCAAACCTTTTAGGGCCATTTTGATGGATTGGAGATTCCTCTAATTTTGATGTACTACTTGCTTCCTTTGGAGGATCATTTTTTTGTGATGGGTTTATAGAAGATGATTGCTCTTGCCATCCTAGATCACTCTTATCATGTGGACTCCTTTCTTTTCCCAGTATCATCTAAATGGATTCCTTTCGTTTTACCAATCTTTCATTTACTAATTTGATATCTACAACTTTCACTTTGTCTTGTTCTAAGGATGAGGTTAGATTTTCATTCTTAGCTCCTAGGTCTAAGAGTTATTTAATAAGATCAGAAATAGTCAAATTCAACAACAATATTTCTTGATCCTTAGATTTGACTTGTTTATTTAACTTATTGTAAAGATTTTGAAAAGAGAAAATATCATTGCATAAAAGATCAAACCTCCATCATTAACATTATCATCTGATGAATCAACATCATCATCAGTGAGGGCAATGTAGATGAGATGAGCACTTTCTATCTCATCCTTCACTTCTTCCTCATTTTTCTCCCCATCTTTGCAAGCCATATGGCCTTCTCCTTCATAGATCCAACATTCTATAGAAGAGAAATCAATGTTAGAATTTAAAATTTTTTTACCTATTTATTTACCTTTTAATATATTGGATCTTTGTAGATATGTCCCCTTGTTCCTTCTTCTTATTAGTCATTGTAGCTTCCTTGTAAGAAAGGCAATCTCATCTTTGCTACCCTCATAAGGCTAATTGATCTTCTTCTTCATAGAGATAGTCTTTAGAGTAATGGATCTTTCTTGGATGGATCATTCACTTATGAGATATATTTCATAATCAATGAGAGTACTTTTAAGCTCTTCAAGTTTTAGAGTTGAAAAATGTCTAATCTCTTCCATAGTTGTAACTTTTGATCTAAACTCCGATTGAAGAATTCTAATCATCTTAATGATAACATCACTCTCAAGCAAATATTTACTAGTACCTCTAATGGCTACAAAAATATCATTTGCTCTAGATAAGTAATCTTTAATTTTCTCATCTTCTATCATTTTAAGCTTATCATATTTTCTTTGCAAAACTAACAAGTTAGATTTCTTGAAAATAGAGGTTCCTTCATAAGTAGCTTCTAAAGTTTGCCAAATTTCTTTAGCTGTTTTACATCCTAGTACTCTATTAAACTTAGATTTATTCAAATTGTAATATAAACAATTATTTTCTTCTGAATCAAACATGAACTTATTTTGTCCTATTATGTCCATTTTTTGTCAGGCTTGATGATCCTAGTCGAGCTGTTGACATGTGAAGTGTAGCCTTTAAGGATTGACTCCCAAACTTCAAACTCCATGGATTTGAAGAATCCTTACATTCTAGCTTTCCAATAGGCAAATTCAAATCCATCAAACATGGGTGGCTTTGTACAAGATGTTCCCTCCATTTTTTACTCTTTGTAGTTGATGATGAATAAGAGTATTAGGCTTTGATACCACTTGAGGATCATTGAACTTAGAAGGAGGGGG
>MNCI01000310.1:156282-247219 GCA_015680685.1 Gnetum montanum | reverse complement strand
GGAAGATGAATAAGTTTCTCCAATTAAAAATTTGTTGAGATAAAGCACACACACCAAATTTAATGTGGTTCCCCAACTTAGGTAGTCCACACTCAAGCGTAATTTGCAAGCATACCTTTGAACTTTGTTTCTTTCAAATATGATTTGAAAGGTACCATACCATGTACAAGCTCTAAGCTCCATAATAGAGTGATTTGTCACTGCTAATCCAATTAACCCCACAAGTTCTTAACAAGCTTAGAATGTGATTTCCAGGATCTCACAACCTTTACAACTTGAGCTCCACTCCAGAGTGCTGTGGCACTACATCAACAATCAATCCTAAAAGATTCCAACAATCTCAAGCAAGATGGCTTCTTACAAGAAGCACATTAACCTCAGGGCAACATAAGAGAACAACAATCACAAGGAAAGAATGCAACTAAGTTTCCTAATCCTTATACTTTGAGGTACAACTCACTTTGACCAATTATAAAAGATAAAAGATTGTAAAATGAGGAACAAAAATGATTGCTTGATGAATACAATTGATGGAAAATAATTCTTGCACTTTTGTCAATGAGAATGAAGTTTTCTTATACCCAATATGTTTCCAAAATCACCTAAGAATTTGTGCAATGGCTAAGTAACAGTCACTGAAGACATCTTCTTTGAGACTGAGATGTCTTTGTGCAATGGACCTTCATTCTAGAAAGAGGTCTTCTTCAAGAACTAGATGTCTTTGTACATTAAAATTTCATTCTAGAAAGATGTCTTCTTTTCATGAAAGACATCTTTATCTTTAGAAAGATGTTTGTTTTTTTCCAAATATGCCTTCTCCTTTACTGCCTTCAATTCTACCAAGACATTTAATGTTTCTTGGAGATGTTTTTCTTCAGCTCCCTTTGCACTTTGAAATCTTCATTCCTTATCTATGTTCTTGAACTTCTGCATGCCTTCATGTCTTAATCTAAGTCCTACAAATACAACAACCACACATTCTTCCAAACATCATTGTACTTCATTTTTCATAACATTTTAACATACCAAAGGTCAACAATGTGGACTAAACCATTTTGCAATGTTCCACATCCACAACAACACACAAATAATGTTGTCAAGTCATACCATGGATTTTTAAAGGGTAAATTTTTAAGAGATATAAGAAATAGAAAATTATAAAGGATTGATTGGCTTCTATGAAGCTTGACAATGGTACAACTATATTGTTGGAATAATTCAAGAATTAAAGCTGTAGGATTTTTCATAAACAACAAAGATATAGAGATTTCAATAGGAAGCCTTGGAAAAAGGATTTACAAATTTCTAATTTTGATTATGTCCAAGTCATGAAAAAATAAGTTGAATATGCTATGTAAAGTTAGAATAGTTTGATATCAAACACTTGGTATAGGGTTTCAAAGGTGTTTTCCTTTAGTATATCTTGTGAGTGTAAATTGTCTTTCCTTGGCCATTTCTGCAAGCACCTAATGAATGTTCCTATTATGGTGAAGGGTTTCACCAATGTATGCAAGTTCTTCTTCTAGGATGAGTTTTATGATTCATTTGTTCCTATGGAAATAAATTCATTCCAACCACATTAATTCCCTAGCTAGGAAGATGATTCAAAACTTGGAATAACACTAGCGACATTAGGATCAGCTAGTTAGAGGTCTATAACAAATGAGATGAACATGGAGGAGAATGAAAATAAAGATATGGAGGTGGAAAAAGGTAATGTGGATGCACAATAGGATTTTTGAACATGCCTATAGATAAGGATAGTATTTTAGAAATAGAAAAACATGTGGAATTTTTGGAATCAGAGTTCATATTTTCAAGTAACATAGATGGATTAGTGAGCTAAAAAAGATAGTGTGGTTGGAATAGTCCTACCAAACATACTACCCAAAAGCTTTCTAAGCCTAACTGTGCAAGAAGACTTTTTACTAAGGGTGAGGATTCTATTTCTTTTCTTATCTATGGTTATGAAAATAGTTATATTTTGTTCTTCTTATTTTAATCAATTTCATTTTGCTTGTAGATTGGAGTGTAGATGGCCAAGAGAATCATGGACAATCCTCTAATCTTGTGTCTACCCTAAAATAGTAGCTCATGAGATGGCAATGTTTTCAGTGTATTTTTTGTTCAACATCCTTGGAAAGCAAACTATGATCAGAAAATATTATGTATTTGTTACTGATTACTTGACAACATGTTTTTCACTCTCTTTTGTTGGATCAAATTATGATTTATTTAACTTAATTGAGTGTTGCAAGACTATGTGTTGGATATGCATTGCTTATTTGTATATTGTTAATTAAGGTTTGTATAATGATCCCTATATATCTAGTTTTCTTTTTCTTTATCAGTGATGTCTAGAATATTTCTTTGTTAAGAACTATGAGAACATGTGGTTTGCATGTACTCGCAATATTTTTCAAATTACATGCATGAACAAACATCACACAGTATTAAAGTTTATTAAGATATGCAAATTGCTCCCATTTCACAAAATAATTTTGTGAGTTCATGTGATTTGCATATCTCCACAATGTAATTTTTGTACAGAAACCAATTTAACATATTGTGCTTCAATGTGAGTGGCACTTTCCAAGTTCAGATTGCAAGTAGCAATGAATACTATGAGTCACATATTTTTTATAACAATGTGGTTCATGAAAAAATATGCTGACAAAATACTTTTAAGAAGGGTGTAATTTGTAGTTTGGTATGCATCTTACATCATAAAGATCAAACTACAAGTAGTAATTATAAATTGTGAAATGCATTATTCTAGTTAAACTATGAGAAGATAATTTAAGTGCAACTTGTAGCTTCCTATAAAATGTGAGTCATAGAACCTCGCATCATGAGGTAAAATGTAAAAAAATAAAATGAATCAGATTAACCGTTATCTTCACTTTTACTTTCACTTTCACTTGCACACAACAAACATCAGGTGAGAAGCAATGTGGAAAAAGGTTGTAGAACAAGGCTATAAAGATAGCATCAAAGGATTTCATTTCAAAGCATTAAATTTTAGAATTTGAAATACCAATGAGTAGGAGGGTAAGTTAAACCACACAACAATTCTAAATTTATTATCCTTTTTCTCATGCTAGGGTTAGCTGTAACAATCTACAATTTAATTACAAACTTTGGAGAATTCTATTTTAGATATGATTTTTTATTAAGGGATTTTGTGATTTGAGAAAGTTTGTTGATAAAGCATTGTCCTTATCTTATTCTGTGATTGATGAAAATATGAATGGTCCTCAAGTTTTTGGTTGCTAAATTTTTTCTAATTCTATTTGTAATGTCATTAATAGTTTTTCATAGATTACTCTGGTTGTATTTCCTTTGGTTGTACTACCCTCCTTTGTGCACTAGGGAGCCTTAAAAGTGTGCAAAAACTGCTTACTTCCACTACATTTTCCTTGTTTATAGGAGTGTTTCAACTAACATGTTTCAATTCATCTTCTAATTATTTCACTTTAAAATTTACAAGCCTATTTTCATGGGCCTTGGTAGCCTACATAATTTAAATAATTTTCAATTTTGATCATGTGATTTTAATGGAAGAACTATGTGCTTATATGAACTAATTTTCATGCTACATATTCAAGCCCAAGCAATTGGTATCATTACTCTATTACTATAATTTTTATCATGTTCGACATGAAGAATTCAAGCTAGTTTATTCCAAATCAGTGCTCCTCAATCCAACCTTGACCCATACAAAATTCAATGAATAGTGCATGAAATCTTACTTTTGTATATTGCCTTGTTGTTAATGCAAACATGAGTGAGGCATAGCCTAGTTAGAGCATGTAGCTTGTGATTTGCAAATTGTAAGTTTGATCACAAGGGGTATGCGAAGACACATGTCATGCTAATCAACTAATATAGATGGTATAATAGCAACATGATGATAATGATGATCCCTGTTAATCCAAACACAGTATAATCTAAACTACTAAACTTTCATTCTTTCTAGTTATATTCTCCTTTAGTCCTACCTTTTAATTCATGCAGCTTCCATTACTGGTTGATGATGCCATGATACAACAACTTTGACAACTTCAATTTCTCCAAACATCTACGAATGCTACATTTTATTATTTGTTTCAAAAATTTTGATGTGTAATTTTCCATTTAAATTTAGTATACGATTTTGGATAAACCCTTTTTTAGTCTATAATAAACCACTCACTACACTCTAATCCAAGTCACCACCATTTCTGAAATAATTAATACATAGTTACCAATATTTTACCAACAAGAGATGAGCTGGAAAGAAGTCTAATCAAATTCAGGCAACATCAACAGAGATGTTTGTCATTATTTATACAAACCAATTACATGGCTTATCAATTTAGTCCATACAAATCATCTTAAATGGAAATTCACTCAATATTTATCTAGTTCTTATCACCATCATTTTACATGTTGATCTTGCATTAGACAAGGCTACATACATAACTTAACGAATTAGAAATCCCATTGCTACAGAAAGATTGCTTTCATGTTTGAATTTTTAGCAACCATGAAATAATTTGTCTTTCTAAAAATATAGGCACCATAATTTAATCCCTTATGATCAAATTATAGTTGCTCAAATTGCACATTTTGATAGCCTTGTGAAAGATAAGAAATTAAAAAAATAATTTTCACACAAAAGTTTAATCAAGCACAAAAAGCTTATGGCTTTTCTCATAGGATTCTTATCAAAATTATTAGGATGTTGAAACAAACATATCATTCTACATGGATTACTCTCCCTTATAAGAAAGAAGGTGCATGTTATGTTTGATTCTAGACATCCCAAAAGTGTAATATTGCATATAAGATCTATTCTAAGGTTTTGGCACAAAGATAGTATGGGCTGCTTATATAATGACTTCATCATGCTTTTTAGGATATCTTTATTATCCTAGTAAATTTCCTAATGTTTTACAAATTAAACATTAGCATTAAAGGTTCCCATTGGAAAGATGAAATGACTAGGAAATGTACACCTTCTCACCCATAAAAACTCATAACAAGCCAAATCTGTGATAGCTTTGATTAAACGAAAAATAATTAAACATAAAAAATCTAGCTTTGTTCTACTTTATTGTTATATTTTGTTATCAATGTTTTGTACATATACAAAAATATGATTGTTCCTATTCTAGTGTGAGATGTTTCATTATTTATTAAATCATAATTACTATAATAGTTACACATATTGGAAATAGTCTATATATAATTAATTATTGTTGGACAATAATGATTTAATTAGTAACATTTGAGCTATAATATATTTTTTTGTTCTTAGAGAGGAACATCATCACAAAAAAATTCCAAGAGGAGATTTAGCAGAGTTCAAGAGGCACAAACATAAGGAACATATCATGTAGGCTCTCAGGCTACTGGACAAAATGTTGCTAAAGAGTAGTAGTAAGAGGCATACCAGTCTACATAGGAGACATTAGCACATGAAGAGTGGCAAAGAAGGAAGATGAAACTCATATTAGCCCTCTTGCAGAGTCTAAGGAACCTTTGCTCCTTAATGTAGCTTTTTAGCTGAAGATGCTTAACAAGCTTATTGCATGCCATCTTGATTTCATCATCATCAAAGGCCATGATTAGTATTAAGATGATGCCCATCAGTTCTATGTGGGACATCATCAAGAATCACTTGTCTCAAAGGTGGTCAAGATTAGTGACTTTGCCTATACACTTACGGAATAGATCTTGGGACAGGTTCTCAACATGGTAGTTGGTCCACAACAAGAGTATTTTGTGACTACCACCTTAGAGAGAAAAACATAGCTGTTGAGCAAGGTGCTTAAGGTGGATATTGATGAGAAAGGATGTCCCTACAGGAACTTTAGCCCATAATGGAGAGTTCTCATTAGGGTAATTCACACAAACCTCCTAGCTGTCACACATCACACTCATGTGATGTTGTTCATCCTTATGGTTTTGCTAGATTTAGTAGTGGACTGTTCACTAAACTATCTCTAGATTATCATTAGATGAATGGAGATCATCAACAGAGATGCTACTACAATGCCTTTCCCATCAACTGTGTCTACTCTTTTCAATCACTAGCAAATCCCAGAATCTAAGGGGGATGATAGAGAGGTTCAAGTTTTTGGTAACGATTAGTTCCCACATTTGGGATGTGCATTGTACACTGAGCATGTCCCTAGGACATGACTTAATGATATCATATGGCTCCTAGACCCACATGTCCTAGAAGGTGATAGGAAGGTTGATTAGGATTGGTTTTATGGGCACAATGAGGACATGTAGGCTCTACATATCAATCCTAGCTACCAGCAATAGTAGTTTGGAGATGATGCAACATTATTTTCCTACTTAAAGGGAATGGAATGAAGGTTGATTACCCACATGGATGCCATCCAGTTAAAGATTGATAACTATTTTGGACAAGTGGACAAGAGGCTTACTCACCTATTTGTGAATGTTCAATCATGGGGTAAATACTCATCTAAACTTTTTTTATCATTACATTAGTCCTCTAGTTTAGCAGTAATGGAGGATATTGTTGACCTTGTGTTCATTGAGATGATCACTTTGATTCATGAGTTAGATGCAGGACCATCAGGAACATCTAGAATGGAGGAGCAACCAATCATTGAGGTCAATGATACTATCACAGAGATTGATTCTATGTAGAATGATGCTCCAAACAAAGCCCAAGATAACATTGCACTAGGATCTAGTTAGACAATTGTGTCTATGTATATGTATTTGGTCATAGTTACCTCTGACATTACTTTTTGATAATATTTATATATTTACATTGTCTATTACTAACACATTTTCTTTAATTAATACCATGATCCAATCAACCATTTTTTTATTTTTTGTTAAATGTATTTGATTTATGTGGTATTTTAGCTTATCTATCTATTAGTATGCATGCCCCTATTATTTTTATACATTTTTGCTTCAAGGGATTGGGAGTATTACTTTTGATGCTAAGATTGATTCGTATAAAACTGTGACTTGTTGGTTAAGGTTCATGGCTTGCATCTTTCAATGTTACAGATTCAATTCCAACTAGTTGCTAAGATATACAACCATAATGTAAAAAAGATTGTTAATGCTAAAGTGGTCCTATACATCAATAATTTTTGCTATACATGCATAAATTTCTCTAACAAATTTAATATAGGAGTAATTTTGATTTATATCCCAAGTTTTGAAATAAGGCTGATGAGTCATCATTAGTTGGTTGCGATGATGAGGCCTTGTCAACATAGCCAATCACATCGATGAGGCCTCATCCACAAGGCCTTATTGACACATTTCGACCTACATTGATGATGCCTCATCGACACAGTGTCTATCCATTGCCTAGAAATACGTGCCTACCAGCTGTATTTATGGGGAGTCCAGATTTCAATTGTAGCAAAGCTCTTGCATTTTTTCCATTTGAAAGTTAGAATTTTTTTCCCTGAGTGCCTGCAATAGGAGTCATTGAGTGTACAGATCTTTATTTAAGCATTGTTGTACCTTAGCACAATAGTGTATGTGGCAATAAAGATGAGCTTTCTGATAAACCTTGCAGAACTTTGGATAGATTAGCTCTTTTATGTATGCATTCAATGTTTTCAATAATTTTTTAATTATTATCAATTATTTCACAATTTGTTTCAGCAATTGAGTTAATGAGTACGACCACTTCGAGTGTAATACATATTCACTTGGTAATCCCAGCAACATTATTGCTTAGTACGACTAGTAGCATAGCATTTGGCTATTGAGCAGTGAATACGTGAATTCAAGATGTGTACAGAAAGTGGGAACGGATACTTATGTTAGGATTAGTTAAACAATTAGTTAATTAGCAATTTATATTTATTAATTAAATCCCTTTTTATCTACATTTTGAGCACCTACAATGTAAAATACAAAATGATAAAAATTGGATGCCTCAGTTACACTTAACTATACCAATGAATGTCACAAGTGTAATTGGAAGGACAATGATTGAATTTAAGGTTAGATTTACTTCCTAAAGTGTACTAGAAATGATAAAGTCTACGAAATTCAACTGGATCATGCGTGAATGCTTGTGATTCATATGGTTGGGCATAGGGGTACCTCACCACTCATCACTAGCACCATTACCGGGGACTTTGTTTGTGGAACGTGCGCTATTTAGATCTAAGTGAATATCACTAATATCATTGTATGAACCTAAGGGTCATATGACTCCCACTATACATAAATTACAAAATGACACTGAAATTTTTTTTTTTGTTTTACAACATGTCTTCTTCTTCTCATAAGCATGATGATACTAAACCACTAGTCCTATAGGAATGCAAGGTGGTATGCACTCATCCAAATGAGTTTGTACTAAGTTTCACCTTCATCCTACCTCGAGATGAAAAAATGTGATGGTGTGATATGGAGGGTAATGTTGTTTTCCCCCCTAATAGATCTATGCTCAGAATGCTAATTAAAACCCTTAAGAAGTTGGGCATAGTAGATCTTCATGAAGAGTACGTTGTAGATGGATATGACACTCGGAACTATCATCCCACTGAAATATAATGTAAGCGAGACAAACATAAAGAAATAATTCATGAAGCTACAAAGGGGTAACATTACACTAACTCCTTGTTCCTACTAGATCAAGAGGACAATGAGGATCCTCCCTTTGAAGGTTCTCAACATGAAGATTCTCCACCCCATGCTAACAATGGTGAGGATGTGAACTTGACCCTGCGATTAAGTATTCATAAACTATGTTTAAGGAAGAGTGATAGTCAAGGTAGGAACTTTGGTGAACATCATAATAATAAGGGATCTAATGATGGAGATAGTAAAAAGTGTAAGAGTGATGGAAGACACCACAATGGCAATGGTAGTCCATCTTTCTCTTCATCCTCTTCATCTAATTCTAAACATTCCTCTTCATTTGATGGTTGTCATAGAATCCACCATCGAAACAACCATGATGAAGGGGATCGATGAAATAATAATGACCATGAAGGCCACCAACATCAAAGGGGTGGTCAAAACCATCATTGATGCCACCAACGCAGTGATGATGATGAACCATTATTGGCAACTCGAAGTATGCTTAACATTGTGAAGGTAGTAAGAATTCCAACGAGGCATATACAGGATAGTCAGATTGAGCGCCTAGATATGAACAATATCCCAAGATTTGAGGGGGGATACAACTCTGATCCGTTGATAGATCTACAAGCTTTTGAAGATGCTTGTGCCTTACAAAACATCGAGAAAGAGTGATAGAAACTTAAGATTTTTTCAAGGACACTCATTAAGGAGGTTGAAATTTGGTACCTATCCTTAGAATCGAAATCTATCTGAAGATGGAGTACCATGTTAGAACTATTTAATGACAAATGTTAAATGTACTCTAGAGTGTCTAATCTAAGAAGGCAAATCCAAGGCTAGAAACAAGGAGCACATGAACCCTTGGATGCCACCATGGGCTGATAATATTCACTCTTACATAGATGCCCTGGCCATGGTTACTCTTAGAGGGAACAACTTCGCCACATCATTGATGGGCTCAGTGTAGAAACAAGAAGAACCCTTGGGGTGTATGCCCAAGGGAGGCTATCTGAAATGAGAGCTCATCAGATCCAAAGGTTAACTAAGTAGGTATCAAAAGAAGAAGGTGAGCTATGAAAAAGGGAGAGTTCTAAAGAGTAAAATAGGAATCCATCCATTAGAAAATAAGAGGTCTAATTTTGTGATGAGGAGGACTCACCACTTGATGAAGTGGTGAACAAAAAAAACCTTGCCTATCCAAAAATTTGTTTCTGACATTTCAGCCAAGGTTGATAAGTTATGGAAATATTTGGATGAAAAGTTCAAAACTACTTTGAAGATTTCTGAAGAATACAAAGAGTAGAATACTAATTGTAATCGTAGATGATGAAATGAAGCTAAATGTGCCTACCAAAGAGGTAAGGGCAAAGCTGCTATAGTAGAGGAAGTTGTGGAGTCTGATTCTAATGATGAAATCGAATATGACATATGTCAATATGAACATCCAAAGGGATGTTTCCCTATGGTGTCACACTTACAAGAATTTGGAGTGTATGCACTGAAACCCTGCCTAGCATGTAGGCAAGCTCCAAGATGATTGCCTTAGCCTTAAGGCAATCTAAGATAGTTCCACTAGCAACAACAAGCTTACTACCCAAGTGGAACTCCTCCACAACCATATAAACAGTACCAATAGTGGTACCAACCAAAATTATAGGAAATGCCACCGCCAAGGTAGCAGTGCCCTTATAGGCAACCAAATCTATATGGGTACTATGTTTAGCAACCTATCCCCCCTAGAAGTTTGGCAAGTCATGCATCATTATAGCATCACTATTACCCTCAAATGTACCACTAAACACATTCATCATCTACTGAAGGGAAAAACACATATCTATATCCTTATCATCCTCCACATCTCTCTGCACCTACACCTTTACCTTCAACTTAGTTACCTTTTGCCCCATCCATGCAGGGTGAAGTTCCTCCACAATCACAGCAACGAAATGCTACAAGGGTTGTACACTCACAACTAATTTTTCAACAAAGTGGTTTAAATAATTGATCAAGGAAACAACCTTTCTATTAACCCAACAGTCCTCTATAACCCTCATAACCTACTTTGGCTAATCACCCTACATCTCCAGTACCCTCATCCTCTACATCCAATACCTTCGAGCACCCTTCAAACCAAGTGCTACCTAGGATCCACACTATAATGCTAACTCATGCTATTTCTAATTAAATCAAGGCTGGCAACCTTTCTACAAAAATATCTAATCTACAAAGCTTGCTCGTCTTTTTATAGATTACTGGACAAGAGCCATGCAAGGCTCTTCTTACCTCTAGTTCCAAAGTTAACCTCATCTCCCATGATATGTACAAAGCCTAGAGCCTAACATCTCTTGAGAAGAGCAACATCTATTTAGAATTATCATATTAGTCAATTACGGCCCCTTTTGGATTAGTAGAGGACATTGTAACCATAGTTTGTGGGTGGTTCTATCTTGCTAATTTTCTAGTAATCAAGGTGAACAATTGCAAAAGTGACTTTCCCATCATCATGGAAAGGGCTTGGTTAAGCATGGTTGATGCATGAATGGGTATAAGGGACCTATCTCTCAAAATATCTAAGGAGAATGAGTTAGGAAAAATTGAGAAGAAGTGTATTCCATGCATCATGTATAGCAACAACAGGTGCAATTAGGTGCAAAAGACTTGGTCAATCAAAAGCACATACATTTAGGCATGTAATCAGCATGCACAAGATGTTAATATTCAATAGTGTCCATAAGCAACAACCATAAAATAGGACGGAACATAGTGGTTGATAGTTGATTCAGATAGCAACACAATATGTATGGAGCCAACTAAGAGTTTAACTTGTGCATATGTAGAAGGCATGGACAAGATTGAACCAGTTCATTCCCAACTCTCTAAGGAATATGATGATAACTGCTAGGGAGAGTTGGAGATCCTTGATCATTTCAAGTAAGATCCCTTATAACTAAAAACTTTACCAGTGGGAATGCAGTATGCCTTTTTAAAGAATTGTAAACTAGTCATCATTAATGCAAAAGTTGCTCCTAAACAAAAAGAAAAGTTGTTGAAAGTAGTAAATAAATTATCAACATCCTTTACTTGGTCATATCCAGAGCAAATAGGAATCGATCCAAGGATATGCTAGCACTATATCTACATGGACCTGGCCATGAAGCCTAGAAGGTAGCTGCAAAGGTAGCTAAACCCCAAATTGAAGCAAATCATTAAGGAGAAAATAGAGCAACTCCTCAAGGTGGTGTTTATCTATCCAATCATGGATAGTGAGTAGGTTAGCCCACTCATAATTGTACCAAAGAAGGATGGTAAATGGTGGGTTTACATTGACTTTAGGTTGTTGAATATGGCAACATTTAAGGATCACTTTCTTTTGTCATTTTTCAATCAAGTATTAGACACCATATCCAAGCATTGTTATTATAGTTTCTTGGATAGTTATAATGGCTACAACCAAATCCAAATTACACTAGAAGACCAAGCCAAGACAACATTCACGAGTCCTTGGAGGACTTTGGCATACTATAAGATTCCATTTGGCCTATGCAATGCCCCTAAAACATTTCAATGCTTAATCCTTAGTATCTTTCAACAAAAAATCGGTAGTGGTGTTGAAGTTTTCATAGATGACTTCTCCACCTACAGAGCTACCTTTGAGCAAGCCTTGGACCAACTTGAGCAAGTATTGAAGAGATGTGTTGAGAAAAAACTATAGCTCAATTGGCAAAAGATCGATATCATGGTCCAAGAAGGCATTGTGCTAGGGTACCAAATTTTGCACAAAGGGATTAACATAGACCCAAAAAAGATAAGGGTCATCCAAGGAATAACACGTTAACCAAATACTATTAAAGATGTTTGGTCATTCCTTGGACACATTAGTTACTAGTGGTGCTTTATTGAGAATTTCCCTAGGATTGCTAAACCATTTGTAAAACTTACAAAGAAAGATGCACCATTCATTTGGATAAAGGAATGTGAAAATGGATTCCAACAATTAAAAGAAAAACTTGTAGAAACACCAATCCTACAAGAACTAGATTGGTTCAAACCATTCCATATCATGACAGATGCATCTAACTATTTTTTGGAAGTAGTACTCATGAAAATGGTTGATAAAAAATGTCCATAATATATCCATTGCATGAGTCAAATCATCGTGGGATCATAGTTAAATTACACCACCATGAAGAAAGAATTAATGACAATGATGTATGCACTATAAAAGTTTAGACATTATGTGCTAGGTTACAAAATATTTGTACATACAAACCACAGTGCAATTTGCTTCCTTATGAATAGGTCGATGGTGAGCCCTCATGTTATATGGTGGCTTGTGATCTTGTAGGAATTCAATATTACTATGATAGATTGAAAAGGGACTGAGACTATGGTCACTGACCATCTTTCTTACTTAAGATGGGATAACAAAGAGGAGGAGATCCCACTCTCTAATCAATTTATAGACAAACCTCTTTACTAGAGCAATAAATGAACACATGCCTAAAAAAGCAGTATGGTATAATGGCATCCTCACATATCTTCTCACTCAAGAGATTCCACAAGACTTGGATTTTGAGGAAAAAGCAACAATTTCTTCATTGAGTCAAATACTTTATGGAAATCAATAGACACCTTTATAAGGTATGTGCCGATGGCCTAATATGTTGATGTGTCCCTGATGAAGATCAACTACACATTCTCTAGGATGTTCATGAAGACCTTGTGGAGGCCACTATGCAGGGAGATGCACAACAATAAAAATCCTAATGGCAGGATGCTATTGGTCCACAATCTTTAGGGATGCCCACCAGTTTGTCAAGTCTTATAAACATTGTCATCATGATGGGGGATGACAACACATATGGAAAGTCCTCAACAGTGGATTCAACCACTAGAACCTTTTAACATATGGGGTGTTGACTTCATGGATTCTATCACACCCATGTCTAACAGGAAAGTGTATATTATATTAGTAGTTGAATATTGTATAAAATGGGCTGAAGTGGCAACCATTACAGATTACACATCATCCACTATTATGAGATTTATATGACAACATATCATCAACAAGTTTGGGGTGCCATGTTCACTAATTTCTGATAATGGAACTCATTTCATAGGTGCCACATTTAGAAATTTAATGTAACACTTGAGGGTAGAACATAATTAACAACACATTACCATCCCCAAGCCAATGGTAAATCAAAGGCAACCAACTAGGAGATTACTAAAATATTAACGTGAACCATTAGCAAATATAGGAAGGATTGGAGCACAAAGCTTAATGATACTCTTTAGGCTTATCAATCAACTTATAAACTTCCTATTGGATATTTTCCCTATGAGTTAGTGTATGGAAAAATTCCAGCACTTCCAATTCAATCTGAGCTTCGTACACTCTCAATGGCCTATAAACTAAACCTTGACCTAAGTTTAGCACAAAAGGAAAAATTGATCAATCTGAACATGCTAGATGAAAATCACTTAGTGGCCCTATCTTTGAATGATGTGAATAAGGAATTTAGTAAGCAATTCCATGACCTTAGAATTAGGAAATTAAGGTTTCAACTAGGAGATAAGGTCCTCTACTGGAACCCCACACATGTACCTCAAAAGGAAAAATTTCAAACATTATGGGAGGGACCTTATATAATTGATCAAACCTTTTCCTTTGGAACCATGATAATCTACAAACCTAACAGCCCAAATAAAAAGTATTTGGTCAATATCCAATAAATTAAACCTTTTCTAGAACCAAGATTGGCCAGTGTAAATACCACCTCCCTTGATGGACACCCACGTTCAATTTTTCAGATCTCCTCCTTCCAACTTAGTTGTGGGGAAGTTGGCCATCCATGCTAACCATTACCATGACCTCTTAGTTTTTCTACACTTTTTGTTTTTCACATTTTTGATTTTACAAATTTTTTTTTAAATTTTTCTAATTTTATACCATTTTTAGTACATTTAAATTTTCTTGATTATTTTATGCTTTTTTATATATTTTACTCTTTTTGTCTCTTATGTTTCTTTTGATTAAGTGTGATATTTTCTCATTTTTTCATAAATCTAATTTATTGTCACAAGACACAATGTTTCTATTGTTGTTTACTAATGATGGCTTGTGCTTAATGTGTGATTGTTAGTGTCTAGTTTCTATTTTTGAATTCTGATGTCTGATGACTTTGCCATGGTTTATTTTTCATGGAACAAGCAGTGAATCCACATCATGCACCCATCCAAAGAACGCTATGGTTTTCCTTGTTCTAAGAATTTTAGGTCCCTTTTTTCATTAAAGAAACTTCTAATCAATTAGTGACCTTGGAAGTTGCGGAATTAGGAAGGGTGCAAAGGTTTGTAAAGGGTGTGACTTCAAAGGGACTCAATACTCTTTGTACTATTCGTCTTGCTTGAATGCTTGAGTGTTTTTCATGGACTTATTACTATTCCATACAACCAATGATAGGAAGACAAATAACATCATTGTATGGTGTGGTTTCCATCATTTAAGAAAAAAACAAAAATGATGGGAATTCAAAGAACACCCCTTCGAAATGAATAATTCCTCACATGGTGTGGTTCCCATCATTCAAAAAAATAATGGGAATTCAAAGCACATCCCTTGGACAAATATAAAGGCTACAAGCATTGGTTATGAGACTCAAAAGACATACACCTATGCCTGAAGGTCCCCTCTAACTAATGCCCTCTCTCTCTCACTTCTTAGTTCTCTCTCCTCTTTGAGAAATGGTGGTTATCTTGCAGGGACACTCTTGTGTCTTAAGTGGATGGATAAGTCTTAGAGTGGCAATGTGAAGTCACTGAAAGTGAATGGTTTTGGTTTGGACTGAGGATTAGACTTCTTAGGTCATTTTAACCACACTTCCATAAGGGAGTTCTTATGACCTTAATTTGGAACTCCATTCCACCTTCTCTATCATCCATCCATGTTGCCATAAATCACCTCACTTCCAGGTTCTATGTTATGCTCTATGTCTTAGTTTGATGTATTGAGATTCTTGAGTGGATTCTTTTGGGTTGGTCCTTAACTTGTCATGATCATTAAATCAACTATGGGGCCCACAGACTCCTTAGTTGAGGTTATGCAAGGGGGAAAAGGGCATGAGCCTATTATGGGGAAGACCCACTTACATAGCCTTTGTCTTGATTAGTTAAGGTTTCTTATCTTTGACATCACTAAAATCTTTGTATTTTCCATTATGTAAACTACTCAATACTCCTTAATCTTTCATTACATCCATCCATTAAATCAAATTTTCTCCATTTTTCCAAATTTATGAACTTCAATGTCCTCTTCTCATGATTTCATACTATTCTTGGTCTTTTAAGCTTTCATTTGACCTCAATTTCATTGAAAGATTCCTTGTATTTTGAAAGTTTGACCAAAGTCAATGGAAGTCAATGATGGTCAATAGCTGCCTTGTCGAGGCCTCGTCGACACAACTGACCCCATCAACAAGGCCCCGTAATTGAGGCCTTGTCAATGCAATACAAAAAATACTATATATACCTCCAAACACTTCAGAATTTTTTTGTTATTTGCTCATAACACATGGGGAGTTCTTGTAATTTTTGAAAGCCCAAAACCTTCCAGAGTTCATAACTTTCAAACTGTTTGTCCAAATTACTCTGTTTTTTGATCCTACACTTACTGAAGGTAAGATCTTTATCATGGGGGTCACAAACCTTAAGGTTTCCAATGCAATTTTTGAAATTTTTTTCTAACTTCCCTAAGGATTAGTAACTTTAATCATACATAAACATAAACTTTTTCCAAGTTAACCCTTCCAACAACCTTTGGGATGATTTATTAATGATAAGGTGTAAATAGAAATAACAATTAAGTTAATTAAATTACCCATAATTAGAACTTAGCCTAGTGTAACTACGCTCAAGAGTTATGATATCCTAATTATTTTAAGGTTACACAATGATTGCTAATCCATGGTTCTATTGTAATTGTATATGGCACCCAAACATACAAGAATGAGAACCCTCACAACCATGGGAGAAATGACCCAAAGCTAGAAGGGGCTAATAAGAATAAGGCTAATAATAATAATAGGTGACCCATGCAATGGGGCCTCTTTGTGAGGAGCTTGAAGTGGAATCTGTTCAATAGATTCCAAAAGAAGAAGTGCTTACAAAACAATCTCAATGAGAAAAAGCACCTGGACCTATGCCTAGGCTTGAGGTAACTCTGACTTGAGCCTTCCTAGACATCATCATGTCCTAAGAGATCCAAAGATCAGTTCTTCAAGAAATAAACTTTGGGACATTTTTAGAGAAAGCTCTAGAGGATGTTAGAACACAATTGCAAACCTCTCCCATGTGGCCAATCATCATGACTAGTGGGGAGTGGTACATGGGAGAGACTTATCTCTTCTAGAACAACTAAAGGCTAGGGTCCATTGTAATGATCAAGGACATTTAATTGTCCTATTTGGCAGAGGCCATCACACAGGCACTAAGGTTTCTCGACATCAAAACATAGTTGGTAGAAATATTAACAAAAGGTGACCTTGAGGCAAAAATGGAGTGGACCAAGTGATGTTATGGGGTGAACTATAAGGAGTATGGTGCACTCACACTACCAGAACAAATTTATTTCAAGATTGTGACCTATCACCTCAATCCAATGGTGAGGCTGAGTAAGGTGACTACCTTCTCCACTTGTGCATGTGCTGCTCTAAGTGAAAAATTTCTAGTTAACCTTCCATATGTAATTTATTTGGAGATTGAGAAGCGTTTCAAGGAGAATGAATGTGGAAGGACCCTACCTTTTCCATGTCTTATAAGAAAACTTTGCAAGAGGATAGGAATTGTTCACTATTCAAATGACACTCTCAAGCATACTCCCTTGGCCTCATGGGTAGAAATCATGAAAGAAAAAATGCCATTAGCCATCCAAGTAGAGGAGCTACTACCACCACCACCCATCTAGTAGATAACACCAAAGGCTCACGTAGTCCTTGAGTATCTACAACAAATTTGAAAATAGCTCTTGAGTGAACAAGGGCAGCACACAGGAATGAGTGGGGTAGATCCATCTATGTATCGACCAGCAATGAGTCACCTTAATGAGGTGGCTCGAACAACTAGTTAGATGGAGAGGGATGGTTCCATTTTCTCTACCCGAAGAATGTAGCTACCTTTGAGTTTGGATCCCAATGCTCGAGAGGTGACAGTGTCACTAACAATACATCACCTTTCCTAGAAATCTTTGGGAATGCTACCACTTTCTCATTAAGGTTGGAGGAAGGTGAAGAGACCACTATCTTGGTGATGTAGCACCAAGGGTAGGAAACAATAGCAGAAGTTGTAGCTGACTATGTAGCTAAAGCATTGAATGCACCTGCATTGTTTGTAATAGACATATCTATACTCCAAGATGTGTAGACATCTATAGGCACGGTCAGTGGAAAATTGAACGTAGCTTAGCATGAACAGTTGCTAGAATGATTGGTGGGAACTGGGCAATTGACTTTGGATATCTTTGATCTTTCGAAGAACATCACTGCAACCCAATTGGAGCTACTGAATGTAAGGAGAAAATGCATCATTTTGGACGGGTAACTAGAAATGTCCCAAGAGCAAAATCAATGCTTGTCCATGGAGGTTGCTAAAATTTGTGCCCAACTTGCAGAGCAAATAATCCTTAGCCCAACAATGACAAGAGATGAAGCTATCAAACAACTTCATGAATGATTTCAAAAGGATGAGGAGGAAGTAATAATGACCATCTTCAAATATTCTGTGGTAGAAGCTTAAACACATTCAATTAAAAAGGACTTGTATTAGATGTGTTAAGAAAATGAGGCACTGACCATGCAAAATCATCACCTGTGAAATGTTGATGCTCAAAGAGATCAAATGCAAGAATTTATTCATCAACAGAAATAGTAGCTTACCAGGGTCAACACTAAACTGAGAAACTTGATTGCAGAGAACTGAATAGAGGAGGTACGCACCTTGTGACAAAATTCTACCATTGAAATTGTTGCCTAGAAGAATGAAGCTCTTGAAATTGAGAGGGTGAAAAATCACTGTAGGGACCAAGTTGTCTTGCAAAAAAAATTAATGAAAAAGAAATCCACATAACAAAGGCTAAAGTAAATGAAGCCCTCTAGAAACTCCAACAAGGAAGAGAAATGTGGCAGCCCATCTTTAATGGGATTGATGCCTACAACAAAGTAGAGATCTACTTGAAGGAGTTGCAAATCAAAGAAATGATAGAGTATATGGAGTTGGCCAATCTTCATTATGCAAACATGGAAATGCTAACAGCTGGACAACCATAGTCAAAATTAGAGAAGCAGGTGGCTAGCTCATATTTTATATACGAGGCCGAGTTTAAACACCATAAGGATACCAAGAAAAAGCTTGAGACTACTAGCACTGAACTCGAAGTTCTCAAAGGATGATTCACAGATAATGATCCATCACCGAGGACCTAGCCAGATAGATAAATGACTACCAGGAGCTAAATAACATAGTGCAAGTGTTTGACATTGAATGCAAATAGTTTGCTACCTCATTTGTTAATGCTAAGGAGTTGTTTCTAATAATCTTGTGTCCTTGGGAGGTGCCCATTTCAACCCATATTGGAGAAGCTGCATGGATGATGCTTAATCCTAGGAGTAAGGAGGAGAAAATGAAAGCACTGTTGGATGCTTTCCACCTTTCACCTGAAATTGCAGCAGCGATAAGACAACCATAGCCTCAACCACTAATAGTGTGTGAAGCTAGTGAAGGTCCCTTGGAGCCTCAAGAACCACCACCACCTAGGACCGTTTGAACTTCTCCAATATGCTTTACATCATCAAGGAACATGTTGTCCAATTTTTTATGAGTTGTGTCATAGTATTCAATTTTGCATCCTAAACACCACCATTTTTATAATGTGTTGATCCATATACCAAGGCACTCCATTTTTTGTCAAGTCTATCAAGTTTGTTTTGTTGAAGGAAAATTCAATCAATAATCCCACACCTTCCCAATTTTGTAAAAGAATCCAAGGATGAGTTTTCCTTCAGTCGTGGGGATATGATGAGTCATCGCTAGTTGGCTGCATTGACAAGGCCTCATTGATGTAGCTGACTGTGTCAATGAGGCCTCATCCATGAGGCCTTGTTGACACATTTCAACCTTCATTGATGATGCCTCATCGACATAGTGTTTGTCCATCACTTATAAATACGTGCCTACCAGTCACATTTATAAGGTGTCCAGATTTAAATTGTAGCAAAGCTCTTACATTTTTTCCATTCAAAAGTTAGAATTTTTTTTCCTAAGTTCCCATAGCAGAAGTCATTGAGTGTATGGATATTTATTCAAGCATTATTGTACCTGAGCATGATAGTGTGTGCAGTAATAAAGACAAGCATTCTGATAAACTTTGTAGCACTTTGGATAGATTAGCTCTTTTATTTGTGCATTCAATGTTTTTAATTATTTGTTAATTATTATTAATTATTTCACAATTATTTTCCAACAATCGAGTTAATGAGATTATTAAGCTAGATAAAATAAATACATAAGTATGACTACTTCAAGTGTAACACGTATTCACTTGGTAATCCTAGTAATGTTATTACTTGGTATGCCCAATAGCATAGCATTTGGTTGCCCAGCAGTGAATACGTGGGTTCAAGATGTGTACGGAAAGTGGTAAAAAATACGTATGTTAGGATTAGCTAAATGATTAGTTAATTAGCAATTTATATTTATTAATTAAACTCCTTTTTATCGACATTTCCAACACCTACAATATAAAATACAAAATGATGAAAATCAAATGCCTCAGTTACACTTAACCATACCAATGAACATCACAAGTGTAATTGGGAGGACAACAATTAACTTTAAGGTTAGATACACTTCCTAAAGGGATAGTGCACTAGAAATAATAAAGTCTACAAAATTCACTAGGATCATGTGTGAATGCTTGTGATTTGTATGGTTGGGCATAGGGATACCTCGTCACTCATCAAAGTTCATTAGATATTTTTAAATAAGACAAGTTTGATTTTTATTCTATGCATTATGGACATGCAAGTAACATGCAGGTGACATGTGTAATGCACTCTAAAAAATATAAACTCCAAGTGATATGTGTATTACAGTGCAATTGCAAGAATTGTTGACAAAATAGTGTTAGTTCACTACCAACATGAATGACCTCACAATTAGAAATTGAAACTAATTCAAAAATAGTGCTATTGACATGTGGCATGCAGTTCAGTTGTAGATTTTCCAAAAAAAATAGTGTCAATGTCCTATGATTGTGAATTCTCTTGCATAAAATATTTGAAACTATAGTGAAAATAGTGCTATAAATCTATAGATTCCATTCTACACACACTTTAAAATTTTTCCCATGCAATGCGCTACAACATGCATGTACTCATAGTGCAAGTGAAGAATGTGAAGACATGCAAACCACATGACATTTGCAGTCCCATCATCTTTTGACCATGAATACCCTTATAGTTGATATTTGAAAGTACGGTGGACATAGTGCTAGGAACATGTGGATCAAATTCTTTTCGTAGATTGAAATTTTTGCCATATGATGCACTACAACATGCATGTTCTCAAAGTGCAAGTGAATAGTGCAAAGACATGTGAACTACATGACCTTGCAGTCACATTTTCCTATGATTGTAAAAGTCCTTGTAGGTCATGGCACTAGATTTGGGTGATTGATTATAGAGAAGTGTTAATATGAATGATTATGTGATGATGAAAATGGATGTTGGCATTGTAGAGTATGAATTGGTGTCATGGCATGTTGAGATAGGTGTCATTTTTCTTATGGATGAGATATGTCTTGAATGCCATTATGATGATCAGAACCATGACAAATCTAGAGAGGTGAATAACTTAAAGCATAAAAAATAGTATTTGAAATGATTTTTCCTTTATGGCATACTCTAAGTAGCAAGAGTTGCTACTCATAAATGGTGGAGATGATGATTCTTCTATACCATTATCCATAGATGTAGATGATTACTATTTAGCAAGTAATGTTGAACACAACACACTATCACCATGTCCACCTAGTATTTACACTACTGCTATCCATTACTATGTCAATAAAGTTCTCTGCATTATTACTTATTCAAACTATGTCAATTTGTGTTAGTAGCCAAGTATGAATGATTGTAGGACTACTTATTCTAACTGATTTAAAATCTATTGATCATATGTGATCTTTAAAAAATAGAACAAGTTATAGATCTTAGTTTATGGGTGATTAGAACTGTGAACTAGATCTTTGCGATTCAATAGCATTTACTAAATCATTAAATTTGGCTCTTGTTACGTCTTTGATAATCTTTTTTTTCCTCAACAACTTGAAAGTAGGAACAACCTTCACACCTAATTGATTGGTCAAAGGCTAAGAATAATAGTTATGAATTAATATTTCCTGAAAAAAATTGACCTATATTCAGTTTTCCATAATTACATTGGTGTAATATGCTAATTAGGTTATCAACTTTAGGGGAAAAAAGAGGACGAAAAGCCTAATTATCTAGGTTGCAACTCACATGTACTTGCAATGCAATTAAACAATGCAAGGATGTGCAAGAAGCATGATCCTATAGTCCTCACTCTCAAACTGTGAAGCCACTAGCACTCGCATGTAGCTCGCAATATGAATTTTATCCTTCTGGATGACCTTATTCCTTCCAATAGCATCAAATTACAAGCAATTGTTCCATTTCAAAAGGTCTAGGTGCCTTCTAGTAGGGACTACAGGAGGGTGCTAGGCACACATGCTTGTGGTTTACCTAGACCTTGCTTCTAGATGAACTTTTTCCATTTGGAATCCATAATCTTTAAGCAATTATTCACAATAAAAAGATCTTAATAACTTCTAGATGATCTACAGCCTTCCAGATGATCCTCTTCCTTCCAATAGCATTAAATTATAAGTAACTGTTCCATTCTAGATGGCCTATGTACATTCTAGTTAGGACTATAGGAGAGTGCTAGTTGCACTCCATCACAGTTCATCTAGAATTATAATCGGATGGCCCTCTGCCTTTTGAAAGCCATAATATCAAAGCAGTTGTTCCCTACCAAAAGGTCTAAGTACCTTTTGGTAGGGACTACAAGAGGATGCTAGGCACATGTGCGTGTCATTTACCTAGGCCTTACTATCAAATGATTCTTTGCCATCTACTAGCCATAATTTCCAAGTAATTATTTGCAACTGGAAAGTCTTAATGCCTTCTGGTTAGTCTTCAGCCTTCTAGATGATCCTCTTCCTTATGGTAGCATCAAATTACAAGCAATTGTTCCCTTCTAGAAGGTTTGGAAGCTTTCTGATTTGGATTGCAGGTCAGTACTAGTCATACTTTCTTGCATTTTATCTAGAACTTACAACTAGATGATCCTTTTCCATCTAAAAGCCATAATCTCCAAGCAATTATTTGAAACTGGAAGGTTTTAGTACCTTCAAGATGATCTTCAGCCCTCTAGATGACCCTCTTCCTTCTAATAGCATCAAATTACAAGAAATTAATCCATTTTATATGGTTTGGATGCCTTCCAATTGGGATTGTGAAAAGGTGCTAGTTGCACTCCCTTATAATTCAACTAGATTTACATCGAGATGATCCTCTTCCTTCAAGAATCCATAATATCGAAGTAATTATTTCCTATCGAAAGGTCTAATTGCCTTTCGTTAAGGACTATGGGAGGGTGCTAAGAGCATGTGCTTATATTTTACCTGGACCTTACTTTTAGATGACCCTTTTTCATCTAGAAGCCACAATCTCCAAGAAATTATTTGCAACTGGAAGGTTTTAATGACTTTTAGATGATCTATTGCCTTCTAGATTACCCTCTTCCTTTTGATAAGATCAAATTACAAGCAACTATTTCTTTTTTAATGCTCTTGGTCCCTTCTAGTTGGGATTGTAGGAGGGTGCTAGTCACACTCCATTATAGTTCAACTGGATTTGCAACCGAATGGTCCTACGCCTTCCAGAAGCCATAATATTAGAGTAATTATTCCCTACCAGAAGGTCTAAGTGCCTTCGGTATGGACTATGAGAGGATGCTAGGTGCATGTGGACATATTTTAGCTAGACCTTGATGATGGATGATCCTCTACCATTCTGGAAGCCATAATCTCCAAGCAATTATTCACAGCTAGAAGGTCTTCATTCCTTTCGATTGATCTTTAGTATACTAGATTACCCTCTACCTTCTAAAAGCCACAATATCAAAGAAATTGTTTGCTATTGGAAGGTCTAAATGCCTTTTGGTAGGGACTGTGGGAGGGTGTTAGGTGCATGTACTCGCACTTTACCTATGTAATGACCAAAAATTTCAGTGGCTAGAATCACTAAGGGATCAACGAACACATAGCCTTAACCCTGCCTCCACACAAGGGTCTTGCTAGAAATGGAGGTGGAGCATCCTAAATGATCTTGTTAATCTAATAGGGACTTTTCTAGTTGCAACAGGGGTGGTCGGTGCAACTAGGGGGTGGCATGGTTAGCCAAAATGCAAATGCAAACAACAACAAAAAAGTGCTAAGTATCAAAGCAGTGTTTTGCAGTGCTAAGTGTAGAGCATAGTCATGGAATGGGGGTGAGCATAGCCAAGGGTTTTGACCATAATGAGAGTGTCAACCCATAAAGACTATCACCTGAGCATAGTGTAGTATGATGATGCATGAAAAAGTGCAAAAGACATAAGAAAAATGCAAGAAAATGCTAGAAACAAGAGAGAAAAATAGAACACCACCCTAAATGGAAATGTAGTTAACTCTAAAAGGGTCTTAGAAGGTACATAGTGTAAAATAGGCATAGTGGAAGTGCATTCATAGTCTCAGTGGTGTTAGGTCATGAATTTTGGCATTCATCGTGATGAACCGTGCCTGCAATTTTGGCCACTGTAGTATACCATGTAATGTTCTACAGGGCTACAACAGGGCTACAATGGGTTGTGATGTGCAAATCTACCTCTCTACTAGTGCATTTGGGTCTCGTTCACCCAAAGATGCTCAGTGTCAAATGCCAAATGCCAAGTGTTAAAAATGCTTACGTCCAAGGAATGCCAACTACCTAGGAATGCCAAACACTTGGGAATATCAACTATCTAGGAATTCTAACTCCCTAGGAATGCCAACTGTTAAAATGTTGAGAATCTAGGGGTATTTATAGGGCTAGGGTTAGTGTAAAACATGAATCAAATGCCATGTGGTAGTGTGGTAGGTGAAACTATGAGAAAATTTTTCAAGTCCAGAGGTGACCATAAAAATTTTAAGAATTTTCTAACTCTGGTTGCTACACTTGCCCCATGTTATGCACAGGACGCATAACTTAGAAATTAGAAGAAAAATGAAAAACTGGTAGTTAGAGCTAACTACACTTAACACTTAGAAAATTTAGGAAAAGTGCCACCATTTTGACACTTAGCCAAATTTTTAGTCAAGACGTTGAGACCTAAAATTTTGTGGTGTTTCAATGGCCCCTCTTTATCGACATTTGGAGGAATGGCCTAAGAGATGTTGACAAAGAATTACAAAACACCATAGTAGATGTGGCACCAACATCACTCATCGATACTAGATTGGGTATCATTCCACCATGTTCAAGAGTGCTATGGATAAGGGTATGCTAGGGCAAAGTGTGTAAGTAATGTGCTAGGAAGATGAAATGCAAGTAGAGGAAATAAAATCCAAATAGTGTATCCTAATGTAAGATGCAAAGTTAGCACGGCTGATAGTGACCATGATATGAAGTGGCTTGCCCTTGAAACATTAACCTCTCATCAAAGTGCTCATGAGAGAGTCAAAGTCAATCTAAGGTTGGGCTAGTTACAAAGCTACAACATTGTCAATTTTCTTGGGGATGTGCTTTTTCCAATTTTTCCGTTTTTTTTTCTTTTTTTTTTTGCTTTTTCTTCTTTGCTTTGCTACAAGGTGAACCTTCGTTAGGTTTGGCTTATTGCTAAATGCTAGCTGCAAGGTGTGGGCCATCGAGTAAATGGGCTTTGCTTTGATGCAACCATGTCACATCTATAGGATAGGTGTTTCCTCCCTAGGATGAGTTGTGTTACATCTGCTTGGGCTTTGACCAACCAAAAAAGGCTCCCAATAAGATGAGTTGTGTTATGCTTGCCTTAGGTTCTACGATTGATGTGAAAAGAATGTCATATGCATCATAGTGCGTATGCATCAAAGGGATGTGCAATCATGAGTATGCGAGGGATGAGAGGCTATTGGGATGAAGGAGTGGATGTACATAGACTGTAATGGGATGAGGGAAATGTGCACTCTTGAATGGCTTAACTAGTCTAATCATGCACATCAGAGCAATGTGACAATTGGCTACTATCAGGAGATGCATCTTTGCATAACTACCTTCAGGGCTTCATCCTACAAACACAACTCCGAGAAGATAAGAAAACCATAAAACATGAAATGCAGTGCAAATGTCAGATGTGAAGATGCTGCAAGTGCTAGATGCAAAGATGCTGCAAACGCATCAAATGTTGCACCAGTTACAAATGCTTAGGAAGCTAGTGAAAGTGCTAGGATGATGATGTTGGGAGTCCTCCAAAGGCTACACCGATGGTAGGTGCTTCAAAATATTAATAGAATGGTGGTAGGAAATGATGTTGTGAGTGTACAAACCTAGTTTAAGGTCTTGGCAGATTGTGGAATGCTAGTTTATAGTCCTAGCAGACTACTTTGTGCAAGTTTAACATCATAGTGAATGAGCTTTTATGCCAGTTTAACATCATGACAAAAGGACGAGCTGTGGATGCTAGTTTAATGTTGTAGCACAAGGACGTTCTATGCCAGTTTATAGTCATAGCACACTACTATGCTAATTTATAATCATAGCAAACTATCTATGCCAATTTTTTGCATCATGGTAGATGAGTGCTTACCTTCTACATGCGTAGTCATGTTGTGTGCCTACAAGATCCTACAACAATCAACTAGAAAAATAATATTAAGTGGCACCTATCGTAAATAGAGTTGAAATGCATGAATAAAAGGAAAGAAATGCAAAAGGTGATGGTTTTAGGCTATTTCGACCATGGGTTAGTTTAAGGCATTTTTGAGCCATGTGTTTTTGTAGTTTTATGTTTTTCTTATTTTTATTTGTTTTTGATGTTTTTCAAATGCAATGTACAAGCTAAGTGAATGAATGCATAAACAAAGTAGAAATGCATAAACAAAGCAAAGCAGTGTGCAAACTAGGCAATCAGGTGAAATGTAACTGCACGAACAAATGCAACTTAAACAAAAACCAAAAATGCATGGCTCATGGAGGCAAGGGGTAAGTAGGTGCTTAACATAGTTTTGGCCAAGGGAAAGTCTTGGTCATGTAGTTGCTTCCTAACCGAGTGTGGATTAGGGGTTGCATAAGGCTTAAGATCCTCGGGGAGGTTGTTGGCTTTAACCACTCATTTGGGTGTGTTAGCCTTAGGAATCGCATTGGTTGCTATAGGTGCATCACCAAGAAACTCCACCTCTAACACTTGCTCCATGTCTATGTTTTGGATAGTCAGAGAGGAGGTGTTATCACCATGTATGATAACTTGACCACCTTCATATGGAAGGTGGACTTCTTGATGGATGGGAGAGGATATGGCCCATAGTTGAGCTAGCCAAGGCCTACCTAGGATCAAGTTGAAGCCTGACATCTTCTCTATAATATTGAAATCTATGTTGGTGAGGAACTACTCTCCTACCATGAATGCTAAGTTGATTGTACCCTTGACAGTGACATGTGATCCATTGAAGGATTTTAAACATGTGGTTTTGGTTGGCCTAATTTTGTCTACCAAGCCTAGCTTGTCGATGATAGAGTACATGACTATGTTTGTTACTACACCATCATCAACATGCACCCTGCAGATGATACACTACCCAACACATGCTAATTAATAAAGGAGTTGTAGTGACCTCCCCTCATTCAGGGTTGACTTTAACTACATCATCAAAAAACACTAGGGATGTTGAACCCGATTCCTATGACATAGGTGGCAACATCACTGCATGGATGGATGCCTCATCTATAGGGATGTCCTCTATAACAAGAATGAAGGCCAACATCCATGGCAATGCTTGGTGGTAAGAAAATGAAGTCATGACTAGGTCATACAAGCTTAATGTTATGTTCTTTTGCTTGAGTGTTTATTTCATCTAGGTTAGTGTAGCTATGAAGTCCTTATTCTCAACTATTATGTTAGCCTTGACTTTCTCCATGCAGATTGAGAGATGGATCTCTCATGTAGGGGACTTGGGCTTGGTTTTCTTGGCCTGCTTGGGGGTAAGGGTCCCAGTGTTCAATTGTTGCTTGCTAGTTATGGGCTTTTCTTTGACCATGGAGGTTGTGAGGAACTCATTTGTCCTCTTACATTACCATTTGGTAGGCCTACCTAGGTTTCTAATGGGGTTAGCCCTTAAAGGAGGAGGGACCTAGACATTTCCCACTATTAGGCTTCAAATAAGTGAGGGGCCATCACGTTGTGGCATCCTTATGAAAAATGGTACTTTAGGAGTTGTTACAGGACCAACTCATTGTGGAACCTTGATGATGAAAGGTTTCTTAGCAGTTGTTGTTGTTGGGTCATGTTAGTTTAATGTCTTAGCAGACAGTTGTTGTTGAACCTTAATGACAAAGGGTGTTGTGGGTGCCTAAGATGGCACTTTGATAACAAAGGAGAGTCTCTTTCTTGTGGAGGCCAAGGGAATCCTTGCCTTGCTAGGAGGCACACAGATCATAAAAGGTTGTTGCATAGGTTTAGACTTATCATCTATGCTGATGGAGTTTATGACGTAGGGGGCATTATCTAAGTTGTATTAACTTACTGTGTCAAGCACTAATTGGCCCAATTCTATCATTCTTTGTACGTTGTTCTACAATGAACAATAGTTTTTCATATTGTGACTAGACAACTGGTGGTAATGATAGTATTGGTCTAGCTTGAAATATTTTGGGACTAGGAGCTTGTTTGATACTGCTAAGATGGGGTTCCTCAGTAGTTCGTAGTACCTATCATTTTTTTGGTGGGCAATCTCTGATACGTGTTTGTATTGGATTTTCTTGGCTTTCAGGAGTCACTCCAATAGTTTAGAGGGTTCTATCGATAGTAGTATATACTTTGATCGATCCTTACACTCAAATTTTGACACTAGGGTAGCCCCTGCCAATGTAAGCAAGTTGGTGCCAAAGTTGGTAGCTTTGTGAGTTGTGGCCTTAAGTTGCTTGGCCATTGGGCCCCGATTGGTTGCTTTTGTACTTGTGGCCACTATTACCACTGTTGCATTTTGCTTGCATGCATGTTGGTTTCTGTAGACCACATAAGTTGGATCATTACTAGCTTGGGCTGCCTCTTCTATGCCTTTCATTTAAGTAAAGGATTGGCTGAGAGACTTCGAAGCCAAGTAATATAGTTTGGACTTGATAAAGTCATTCACTGCACCCTTGAAGATGGCCAATAAGTGCATCTTTACTAGGGGTTCATACATTTTGCTCAATGTGATGCTCCAATGTTGGAGGAATTTTGACGTGGGCTCTAGAGGCCCATGCTTGACTTGCATGAGTTGGTTGAGGGTTGCTTCAGGCTTCAAGTTGTACCTAAAGTGTGTCACAAACTAGCTTATAAGATCCTCCAAAGAAAATATTGAGGCCTTGGGTAGTGTGCAATACCAGTCTAAGGCTTTTCTAGTGAGTGACATGATGGCATGTGGCCAAGCTTGAAGGAGTAGGCACTCAGATCAAAATGTGACCAAGTGTGCGTTGGGATTCCCTTTACCATTATACTTGGTGAGTTGAGGCAACTAGACCCTAATTTGAAGATTCATGGATGGGATTGTAGGACTTATGAGGTCATCTCGGTAGAAGTCCACCACCTTGATGATTTCAAAGGAGGTAGCTTTGAGTTGTTTGATCTCCTCCATTAAACTTTGGATCAACTGGAATGCTTGATCCAAGCTTGGGGATGTGCCAGCTTGTTGCATTGGCTAGGCTTGTGTTGATTACATAGCATAGGGTTAGATTATTGGTTGCGAAGCTTGCTAGTTTAACATCGTAGTGGATGGTCGTTGCCAATTTAACATCATAGCATATGGTTGTTACTAGTTTAATGTCATAGCAGATGAGTTTAGTTAATGCATTGGTTGGGCAATGGGCATAGTGACCAAGGTAGGCCACACACTAGTGGGTTGGATGGACACCGTGGACACCGATGAGACAAGAAAGACATAGGATGCCTAAGTCATCTAGGGCTGGGAGGTGGCCCCTGCATGAGCATAGGGTTGGGAAAATGTAGCAGTCACTTGCAAAGAAGGCTGAATTGGCATGCTTACCATCTCAGAGAGGATGGATGGACTGACCTGAGGAGGGGTTGTACTAGGGAGTGTTTGTCGTAAGATGGTGTAGAGGGGGCTCTTGCATTTGGAGCAAGCCTCGAACTCATCTTCTTTCTCCTATGAGGCTTATTCATATGTTTTCCTTGCATCATGCTCATTTTCACAGATGAGTTGGGACAATAGCTAGTGTTAGGACTCCATGAGTGGGATTATGTCAAATAAGGAGGGGTTCTACTGCCGTTTTTCTCAGTGGACTTGTTCGTAGTCCTGTTTTACCTCCCAAGTCAAGGCAATCCGCTAGTTATCTTGCTTGGATTTTGGCATAAAAAAAATTATATTGTTCATGGCTTCACGTAGCATGATTTGGGTGGATCGTGATGTCAAATGTATTAGACACCACCGTGGAAGGTTGATCTGGATTCATGTTCACAGATTAGGTTGTGAGAGTTGCTGTTTGCAAAAAATGGCTAACTCTAAAAACTGTAGAAAAATGACTAAGTCTGCTAGTAGCAAAAAAATGGCTAAAAATGTAGAAACACGACTTAGTGTAAAAATGTAGAAAAATGGCTAAGTATGGAAACTACAAAAATTTGACTAAGTGTAAAACTGTAGAAAATTTGACTAAGTATGGAAAGCAAAGAAAATGTTAAGTATGAAAATACAGAAAAAATGCTATGTATGGAAATGCAAAAAAAAAAATGGTAATTGTATAAGCTGCTAAAAATGGCTAACTTTGGTGCTATGCTCATTACACTAGAGCCAACTATAATCTCTATGTTGATAGCCAACTACACTCTCTCGAGCGCCCAGAATTTTGGTCAAGTGCTAAAGATACGCTTTGGCTTTTGTCCAACAAGGTTCCAAGGGAATCGATGATGGGGTCCAACCTACACCAACTAGTGGTAGAGAGAACACATGGGACAACAATCAGAAAATGCAGAAGGAAATGGTGAGGCCCTTATTCTAGTACCAAAAACTGTGATGACCAAAAACTTCAATGGCTGGAATCACCGAGGGATCAACAGACGCATAGCCTTAACCCCACCTTCGTGCGAGGGCCTTGCTAGAAATGGAGGTGAAGCACCCTAAACAGTCTTGTTGATTGAATAGGAACTTTGCTAGTTGTAATCAAGGTAGTGGGTGCAACTAGGGGGTGGTGTGGTTAGTCGAAATGCAAATCAAAACAACACGAAAACAATGCTAAGTATCAAAGTGGTGTTTTGCAATGCTAAGTGTAGAGCATAGCCATGGAATGGGGGCAAGCGTAGCCAAGGGTTTTGATAGAAACAAGAGTGTCAACCTATGGAGGCTACCACCCAAGCATAGTACAACATGATGGCATGTGAAAAAGTGCAAAAAGGACACATGAAAAATGCAAGAAAATGCTAAAAATAGGAGAGAGAAATGGAACAACGCCCCAAATGGGGACTTAGTTAACTCCAAAAGGGTCTTAGAAGGTACACAATATACAATAAGTTTAGTGGAAGCATAGTCACAGTCTCAATGGTGTCTGGTGATGAAGTTTGGCGCTCACCATGATGAACTATGCCTATTAGGTTGGTTGTCATGGTGTATTGTGCGATGTTCTACAAGGCCACAATGGGGCTGTAGTGGGCTATGATGTGCAACTCTACCTCTTTGCCTATACATTTGGGTCTTGTTCACCCAAAGATGCTCAATGCCAAATGCCAAATGCCAAGTGCTAAAAATGCTTATGTCCAAGGAATGCCAACCACTTGGGAATGCCAACCACTTGGGAATGCCAACCATTTGAGAATGCCAACTACCTAGGAATGCCAACCACTTGGGAATGTCAAGTATCTAGGAATGCCAACCACTTAGGAATGCCAATCACCTGGGAATGCCAACCATTAAAACATTGGGGGTCCAACAATATTTATAGGGCTAGGGTTAGCATAAAACACAAATCGGGTGCCACGTGGTAGTGCGGTAGGTGGGACTACGAGAAACATTTTCAAGTCTAGAAGTGACTAGAAAAAGTTTGAAAATTTTCTAACTCTAGTTGCTATGCTTGCCCAGTGTTATGCATAGGATGCATAACTTAGCAGTTAGAAAAAAAATGCAAAACTGGTAGTTAGAGCTAACTACACTCAATAGTTAGAAAAATTTGGGCAAAGTGCCACTGTTTTGACACTTAGCCAAATTTTAAGTCAAGACACCAAGACCTAAAATTTTGTGGTGTTTCAACTTGGACCTTGCTTCTGGATGACCCTTTACCAGCTAAAATCCAAAATCTCTAAGCAATTATTCACAACTGAAAGGTCTAAGTACCTTCTGGATGATCTTTAACCTTTATTATGATCCTCTTCCTATTAGTAGCATCAAATTACAAGTAATTATTTTCTTGTAGATGGTCTGGATGCCTTCCTATTGGAACTATAGGAGGGTGCTAGTCACACTCACTTGTTGTTTAGCTAGATTTGCAGCTAGATGGTTCTCTTCCTTTCAATAGCCAATTGATCGCTACTGAAAGGTTTGAGTACCTTCTAGTATGAACTACAAGAGGGTGCTAGGTGCACATGCACACAATTTACTTAGACCTTGTTTCCATATGACCTTCTACCATTCGAAAGACATAATCTCCAAGCAATTATTTACAACTAGAAGGTTTGTGTGCCTTTCAGATGATCTACAACCTACCAGATGACCCTCTTCCTACCACTAGCATCAAATTACAAGCAATTGTTCCATTTCAAATCTTCTATGTGCCTTCTAATTTGGACTATGAGAGGGTGCTGATTGCACTCCATTATAATTCAGCTAGATTTGTAACCAAATGATCCTCTAGTTGCCAGTAGCCATAATATTGGAGCAATTATTTCCTACTAGAATGTCTAAGTGCCTACTGATATGGACTACAGGAGGATGCTAGGAACATGTGCACGTAGTTTACCTAGACCTTGTTTATGGATGATCCTCTACCATCTAGAAGGTACAATCTCTAAGTAATTATTTGCAACTGAAAGATCTTAATGCCTTCTAATTGATCTTCAACCTACCAACTAACCCTCTGCCTTTCAAAAGCCACAATATTACAGCAATTATTCCCTACCGAAAGGCCTGGGTACCTTCCAATAAGGACTACATGAGGGTGTGAGTTGCATTAACCTTGCAACCTAAAACAGAGACCAACTAAAACATAGTGCATTAAACTACGACTCACATGTCATCGTACATTATCTCCACAAGCTATGAGAACATGTGGATCATATCTTGTTTTGAAACTATAATGACATGCTAGATGCATGGTTTTGCAACTCTAATGTTTGAGCCACGCATTTCCCTCATAGTTGAAAATTGAAAAAGTGTGTGAAGTTGTGAATCGCAACCAATTCATAGCCTAAAATAGAAACATTCTCAACACAATGCATTCAATTGCGACTCACATGTTCTCACAATCTGGAGACATTGTTTGCTACTACAATCCATATGTCATTGCAGTCTATGCCTGTGGGCTACAAGATCATGTGGATTATAATTTGAATATTGACTACGATGACATGTGAGACACATGATTATGCATCCTTAGAGTGTGATGCCATGTGTTGCACATGTCATCACAATATAGGTGTGCAATGATAGTGCTACATACATGTTAATCCAAATCAATTAAAACTATTAACTTTGAGATTGAAAATTAATATTTTATATCTTTTAATGCTAGATATTTATTTTAAGCATATTGTTGTGGCTTTTGTATAATCATGAGTATCTAACTTGTCTTAACATATGAACCATAGTTAAGGATGAGTTATGAGAGATAAAAAATGTTTTAATAATTAACAATTAAATATATATAGAATATCAAACAATCCACCCTGATAAAAAACATTACACATAATTTGACAAAAATGAGAAATATATTCATTACAATCAAAATCATTTACAAAATCATGAAAGAGATGCATTTACAACACAATAGCATTAGAAAAATGAAATGCATCATAGAAAATTACTATATTTAGATTTAGTTACATCACATAATACATCTAGATCATGTTCACTACAGTTCTCATTCAACATATGCTACAAACACATACTTCTTCAAACTTGATGAACTCAAATAGAACTAAGAATTTATACCATGGTCTTCCAATACATTGAAACATAATCAAAAGTGAAATTTAACTCTTTATAGAGTATTAAGTGATGCATAAAAATTATTATATACATTCATAGTCATAACCATTTTCCTATTTTAAAAGGCCTTCAATTGTAATTACATTCAATTTTTTATCTACTTTTTTTTCTTTTCCTTGAGTTCTATGACACCATCAAAGAAAAAAAACTCATTATCAAATAAATTGTTAATAAAATTCAACATCAATTTTCTAACTACTACAAGATGTTGTCAAGAAGGCATTGAATCATACACCAAAATTTTATATGCTCGCACATCAACAATAGGAACCCAATGCCCTCTAGTGTTCAAAGGAAGATAGAAGAATGTGGATCCAGATTACAAGAACTCATCCCAACATGTTTTATCTTTAAGATCTTTAACAATATCTATTTCTATGACAAAATCATCAACTTCTTCTTCAATCACTATACCACTTTCAACATTTATGATATGTCTTTTGTTGCTTTTATTTGATTTATGTCTTGACTGGTTCTTCTAAGACACTTGCATCTTGCTCTCAAAGGGCTTCGCATAACATTAAAACATAATGTTGAAGATAAAATATTTTGTATTCTGAAATTCATGAAATTCGTAGAGAGACTTCTGAAATTCCTTCAAGTGCATGATGTAGACATCTATGATGTCATCGTCCAACCATTCTTCCCTTCTTTTTTTATATAAACTCCTAAAAGAGAATCCTATTGTAAAATATGGGGCAAATGATGTCCTCACAAGCTCTTTATTATCAAGCAAACCAAAAACAAGCAACTAAATCACTCTATCAATTGTTGCACAATCATCAATTGGTGTTTTGAAATCAACATTGGCATCAACTATAAAGTGAAAAAATTAGATAATAAACTTAGACTACATTTTACTATTATAGTTTCTTACATATAATAAGACAATATGGGAAGCAACAGATCAAACATTTAAATTTCTAAGCATAAAAAATACAACAATAATATCAACTTCAGTTACTTGTTACTTTTTTGAAATTCTTTGTCTCATGGATTATTTGTTCTTTATTGTACTTAGCAGAAACATGTAATCTTTTGGCTACTTTGGGTGTACCCATATCATTCAAATATGTTATACACATTGACATTAAGGACATTAAAAGAGAATCTTTCAAAAATAATAATGATTTAAAGAAATATAGAAAATGTACAAAATCATTCCATTATTAGGGTCATCAGTGATGTTGCTTCTATATGGGTGAATGTTTTTTGCCACCAATGCATTCCTTAGCATGCATATTTCAATATTTAATGCTACAATTTCATTACCCATTTTTTGATTCTAAACAATAAGGTTGTTCATGCAATTGTTTTCATTAGCCATAAAGTTTTCTATTTTTTCCTTCAATGTATTATTCTATTCCAACAATCAAGACTTGTCAGATTTCATCTTCTCCACAATATTCCAAAGTGTTACATTGCTTTTAGAATATTGATGTAATGTCTCAATCACATTATCTAACTTGTCTTCGACTACTTTCAAAGAACATTTTTCATGACAGCACACAACTTACATAAAAGGTTTATCATCTTCTTTCACATTAGTTAAGTTTTCAGGCCTCTCAAACAACGATGCATTCCTAAAAATGCTAGTAGGATCCAACTTCACTATATCCTGAAGCTGCACAGAGATAAACTGTATGTTGTGTTTCTGTAATAATTTTCTCACAATAATTGGAAAGCCAAGAGACTTTCTAACATCATGAAACTACCATGCCCTTTCACACCTCCTCATCTTAGATAGTATGGTCATTGGGATATTAAAAGGAAGACCTTCATTGTTATCCAATGCTCACATGAGAAAAGTTGCATTATTAGAAATCTTAGCTTTGATTTCTTTTACTAGAAATAAAGCCCACTGCATAAATTTGGAGAGAAATAGTAACTCCAAATAACAATTTGGGTTGCTATCTCTCTTATCAAATTTTTGGGCATAGTGAATTAAGTGATTATCAATTTTTTTTCCACCTTCGTTCCTTAATAGCTAGTTCATTATTGCATAGAACTTATATGATATCTACAATATCATTTGCATTGAAGGTGAAATTCTAACCTTGTACACTAGCTTGCAAAGTATTTATCCTATCTGAGACACCATTAGTCAACCATTTATAAAAATTGTAAACAACATTTCTTTCATAGCAGCCTTCCATTGTCATCCAATTATAACTTCTAATTCTCTTTAATTTCTCAGAAAGGACAAACATTTCTGGCAACTCCAAAATATTTTCAACATTATATTCAAAAACTAAGGTAATAGCTGCAATTTTAGAAATTAAATAACATTTAGAATAACATAATACAAACAAAATTGACAAACAAGTGTATTACTATATTTTTAAAATAACTACAATTCAAAAAATACAACTACTCATACGGGAGGTCTGTTTGGCTATTGCCTTTAGCTTTTACCACACTCATGATTGGATATAACTTTGACAACAATTAGCCAATTGTAACTATGCTGCATTAAAATCAACATTATTAGCACACATTAGAAACAATGCTACATGACTATGAGTAGCAATTCACTAATAGATGTACTACTAGCAGACTACAAGTGCATGTCTCTGGTAATTGGAAATCGAGAAATAAAAAAACACTACCATGAAACTATGTGTAACAGTGTGGTCATAGTTTTCAAATCAGAATAGATCTCAACAAACAATGCAAGGCATAGGTCTCTCTCACAATCAAAAATCGAGACATAAAAAATAGTGCCATGAAACTGCACTTCACAATATGGTCGTAGTCTTCCAAAAAATAAACATAAAACTATGGAATTATGTGAGTCATAGTTAATTACATGTTTCATACTTGAAGTGCCAGTCGTATAGACTTGCACTGCAAAAAAATATCAAATATGATATGCATTAATTCATATACTAAAAATAATTTTAAATAAAAATCTGCAAGTCACGTAGCCTCGCACTTTGAAAAAGTTGCTAGTCACATAGACTTGCACTGAAATTGAACCTATGAAAAACCCTAAACTGTAAACCCAAACAAGAAAACAAATGCCTATTTTGAAAAATAAAAATAGCAAAACATAGAAAACATTTACTTATCAAATGTACTGCTATTGAAGAAGAGGGATGGAGCGAAGAGGGATGGAGCGAAGCAGAGTAGACCATAGCTAAGCACATCGAGAGCGACGAAATGGCAGGGATATAGCATAGTGGTAGTCGCAATGGCAAAGCATAGTGGCAGGAGAGGAATCAGAGTAGAGGGGTGTAGCAGGGCATAGCGTGTGGGAGAATGCACACAAAGTTTTTAATATGGCTATTGAAAATGGAATTTTTATTTTTTTTACCATTTCAAGTTTTTCCAATGCATGATGGGTATGTCGTGGAGCGATGTCCGTGGCCATGGGTGGATACAAATCCATCCACTATGGCATGTATGCCATCATACATGCCCATAGGTCATTCATGGCCTAATGGAAACAAAAATAACCTTTGTCAAGCTCTTTGCTATTGGACACCAACATTCAGTTGGGGCCCATGGTGTCAACATGCGATGCTAAGGATTGGGTAAAGGATTTGGAGAAAGCATTTTATCTAGAACGTAAATTAAAAATTAAAAAAAAATTCAACTAAAATGCATGTTTTGGAAAAATGGTGAACCAACTTGTGATCCTTTTAAAATATAGAAATAAATTTTGTATGTTAAACCAATGATTTATTACAAGGCCATAGATCGTGGTTGTGGTGGTACACTATGAGTTCATCTTTCACTTCAAGTTAAGTTGATTGGTAAACTCCGTTTCAATGTTTTATTAAAATATCAAATATAATAAATATTAAAATAAAAGAAACGACCATAAAACAAGTAAATCTACCAATAATTTTATATGCATTTTAGACATTATGTGTAGCTTCTTCTTCTTCTTTTTTATAGGAATTCTATAATAGATTTATTTACCTAAGCTTTGCTTTTGCATTAGGGTTAAAACTTGCCTTAAAGTATTTTTCAAAACATTCATTATGATGCAAATGATATATTTGAAGAGTAAGTTAAATGGTTTCTTATATGACTTTACTTTAAAAAATATAGTTTAGTTTTTTCACCCAAATATTGTTGGAATCACCAAGTTTTTATGGATTTATTTTTCAAGGTGAATAAAGATTTTTTCTAAGTTTTTAATCATGGAATTAAACATATTTGTTGTTGCACCCGTCAATGTAGCCAAGTGAGACGGGAAACCGTCCAGAACACGTATATCAGTAAAGCCAAATCCATAGTTGACGTGTAGTGTTTTAGAATTAAAAGCCAGTAGTTAGATCGTTCAACCACTTGCAATGCAACGGGTGGCTGACTCATAGACACAAGCGTAAAGTTGATAGAACCACTCGCAATGCAACTTGGGGTTCATCGACAGACACAAGTATAAAGCTGATAGGACTATGACTGAGAGCTACTACTGCACCTCGCGCCTGACTCATACTCATATCGATGTAACATCAGGGTTTCTTTTTATAGTGAGAGTAATGGGTTGATAGAATTTTGAATTCATTATAATTTTGGTTTAGAGGGCAATTACCATCTCCATCTAGGAGACTCTTTCTTTGTCCCATTTAAGAGTCCTCCTTTGTTATGATATAATAATTTTATATGATATAATAATTTTATGGTCCTAAGAGTGAGAAGAATTTTTTCTGGTCACACATTTTTTTTCTTTATTTAGCTATACTTTGGTGTAGTAAATAAATAATTATCATATAACTGTAGGATAAGAGATGAACTTTTTCACGGGAATTATTATTTATGAAAGTCCACCTACTTTGTAACTTAAACTTTGTCCTTGGAAAATCAATTCTTTGTGAATTAATTTAATATTTTTTAATTTGAAAAGTATAAAAATTCTCTCAACCAAATAATTAATATATATCATAAATATATACTAAATAAGGATAATTCAATTCCAACTTTGTCAGTTAGCATTGTTCATTAGAATCAAACCCATAACTTAGAGCTTTCAAATCAAAATCAAAAGTCTTATAGCTAAGGTAACACCTCATAGGGTTGTAAGGGTGGAATCATAAAAAGTCTTATAGCTAAGTTAACACCTCATTGGGTCGTAAGGGCTATGATTCTAGGTATGGACTAATTGCACTACGTCTTAAGGGTGATGATTCCATGTCTAAATTGATTACACTACATGACCATGTTTCCATGTATGACTAGGATAGATGAGAGGCAGGTGACATGATGGCACATAATTTAGGTTACATTTGGGCTTTTCTTTGTCTATGTATTATGGGTATTTGACTATGCATCCAAAGAATCTATGAATTTGATCCTTTGAAGCAAGGAATTGAAGATTCAGCCATTCAATTTGCATTTGGGTATGCGAGTATATGCAAAGATTAAGATAGTTCACATTTGAGGACAAATTAAAAATTAATAACATACTTAAATTATATATTTTCTACTGTTTTCTGCATTTTACCTTTATTAAATATTATTTTTAAATTAAAAGTGTCTGGAAAGAATCTTGCGCACTTCTGTTCCCGTAAGCACGGTATGCAAAAATTTTATGGGATTCGCCAAATAGTACGCTTACCTTACACAGTTACATCAAGTAAAAATGATAAGCTAGGAAGAAATGCAATCACAAAGCCGGGTGCGCTTCAGCGCCGCGATGTTCGGCCGCATGAACACCACACATCCTTCCCTCACGTCCCCAGCCGGTGCCTGCGGAGCTCCGATGTGGCACTTCTTGTAGGCTTTTCGGACGGCCTCGCTCACCACCAGCGGATTTCGAGGTGGCAGAAACGTACTCTTGTCCCAGACCGGCGCTTTCAGCGGCGCCGCAAGCGACGATCCGCGTTCAGAAACTGGGCAATTCCCATGGCGTCGCACATCACGTGATTGACCCGTGTAGCGAGCACGAACCCCCCGCAGTGCAGCAGCGTAACCTGCATTATGAGCAGCGGCGTGTCCGTCATTGCATCTGAGCCTGCCGGCTCGTGCAGAAACTCTGGCCAACGTGCAAACGGTGGACAGATGTCGCCGAAGTCGGCGAGGCCGGCATCGTCCTCGGCTCCGATGAAAAGCAAGCCCTCGCGGCTGCAGTCGAGAAAGAGCCTGCCGTCATGGCCGTGTATGAGGCGTCCGGCGAATGGATAGTAGTCCACCACACGTGGCTGAGGCCGTCTGCAATCACCTTCCGTGGGTCGTAGCCGGTTTTTGCAGGGTCTCTGCTGTAAAATTGGACGATGGGGACATGGAAATTGAGGCCGTTTCGGTTGTCCAAATTTGAGAGTGACAAAATGTGGTTGGGAGTTGCCTCGCATGGACGCACCAGCACTGGCTCTTGCAGCCTCACGTCGAATGTCAAAGGAAAGACTTCGCCAGGGGTTTTCATGGTATTCATGTGATCTGCTCAGCTGTGTGACTTCTTCCCGTCTGTTATGGCTGAGGTTTTTATTTATAGGAGAAACTAAGTCATCAGAGTCACGTTCGCAATTTGCTTCCAAGGCGAGATATGGTCCGGGACTATCGCGTTGGCGCGGGTAGGGTCGGTACTTGGTCGACCAGAAAACGTTTAATCTTTTCAGGCTCTATCGGAAATATGAATCGATTTAGACCTTTAGAAGAAAGCAATGCGAAACATAATACTTAAAACATCCAAGGTCTTACCAATGACACTAGAAGTAAGACATCACTGGTGGTCGGTGTCCGGATTCACGAATATATTCTATAGCAAGGTGACACCATTGCTGGTTCCAGTCCGGATTCATGAATATATCCTATAGCAAAGCCTCAATCCGAAAGAAAGCTGTGTTATTCGGTATTGGTGCATTGTATTATTTTGCATACGCGATAGGGATCATAATTTGAAGCGATGGAAATATGCTTGTTTTTCATATTGAAGATTTAGTTTGAGTCGGGCAGCCACATGTGCTACTGAAGAGACTAGGCTTTTGCTACGGAAGAGCATACAAACTTCCTTAGTACGTTTCTATTTTTATTATCAGCACATATGTATGTTGATGCCCATCATATGGAACATGTATGTAGGAGGAAAAAAAGTCCACTTCCCAATGGAAGAGCAAATAAACTTCCTTAGTATGTCTTTATGTTGATGCCAATCACATGGAACATGTATGTAGGAGGAAACAATCCACTTAGTTATGGAAGAGCAAACAAACTTCCTTAGTGTAGCAACCGAAAATGTTAGTGGCTAGAAAACACCGAGAGGTCGTCGGTCGTTGACAGTCTTAACCTCGTTTCTGCGGAAGGGTCGTGCTGGATAGAACGGAAATGGGGAGGGGAGCCTTGAACGATCTAGTTGATCAAACAAAGACTTAGTCGCTGTTAATATAACCTTTTGCAACCAGATAATTTGAAAACGAGACTGATAGCGCGAAGTAATGCTTAAATGTAAAAGGGACATAAAGCAGTGTAAAATGTAATAATAAGCAGGAGACAAAGTAAAATGTAGTTAGAAAAATGCACCGCTTCGCNTTTGATGTTTAGGCTATCCAGTTTGGTAGGATTTCTACCTTAGGTGTCAACAGGCTAAACGGATTCTCTAGCCTGCCCACCTGAGTAGTTCATCTAGCTGACAACACACTTAGGAGCGGTGCGTAGAATTGTTAGCGGTGCTCAGAACATGCAAAACGCTTTAGCAAGTTTTCGAAGTCAAGGAGTTTTGTTACACTACGCTACACTACGCTACGCTATGGAGCGTAGCAAACTTTAGAAGATGTTTGCAGAAGCACATTGTTGCGCTATGCTATGCCACGCAATGTACCACAGCGTAGCAAAAAACTAGACGGTCAGTCCCCTTGCCCGACTTCAAGTCCTTCAATGATGTCTTCTTGCATCAAAAAGTAGCGAACTTGGCAAGAAGCAGGCCATGTTGGCCGCTACGCTATGCTAAGCTACATGGCGTAGCATGGTGTAGCAATTTTGCGAAAGTAACAGAAGACATCTCAAAGGGCAAGATCAGCAAGTTCGCAAGCTTCGCAGTGCAAAAGGCAAAGTTTGCAGATTGGTGACATTTTTTGCAACTAAGGATAGCTGCTACACTATGATACACTACGTAGCGTAGCAAATATGCAATAAACAGTTAGCGCACTTCAAAAGTTTCCAATGCATGCAGTAAGACACAACGTAAATTTTTTTCTTTGAACTAGTGGCTACGCTACATTGCGTAGTGTAGCATAGCGTGACAAGATGTTATGCTACGCCAAACATNCTTAGCATAGCGTAGCGGCCAACATGGCCTGCTTCTTGCCAAGTTCGCTACTTTTTGATGCAAGAAGACATCATTGAAGGACTTGAAGTCGGGCAAGGGGACTGACCGTCTAGTTTTTTGCTACGCTGTGGTACATTGCGTGGCATAGCATAGCGCAACAATGTGCTTCTGCAAACATCTTCTAAAGTTTGCTACGCTCCATAGCGTAGCGTAGTGTAGCGTAGTGTAACAAAACTCCTTGACTTCGAAAACTTGCTAAAGCGTTTTGCATGTTCTGAGCACCGCTAACAATTCTACGCACCGCTCCTAAGTGTGTTGTCAGCTAGATGAACTACTCAGGTGGGCAGGCTAGAGAATCCGTTTAGCCTGTTGACACCTAAGGTAGAAATCCTACCAAACTGGATAGCCTAAACATCAAAGCATCCATCTCCTAAAGAACTGTTGTAATGCTGCGTGAATTGCAAATACATGGTGAAGCAAGAATGCCTTCAAATTTTGGGGTGTTTCATTGGCCCCTCTTTGTTGACATCTAGAGGATGAGCTCGAGAGACGTTGACAAAGAATACGAATACCAAAGAAGACAAAATGTTATTGTTGTTGCTCAGTGATTACCGGGATGTCACTTGACTATGCTTGAGAGTGTTGTAGGGAGGAAGGAGGTTCAGGAAAAGGGTAAAGATTATGTTTAGGAGAGTCCTTCGTTAGAGTGCTCATGAGGAAGTTGTTCGCATTTTCATCTTTACTTTCGTTGAACTGCGACCTCTCGTAGGACAAGTGTTTCTTTCCCAAGATGAGTTGTGTTACATCCGTCTAGGGTATTGACCTTCCTACAGATGCTTCCCATGCAGCGAGCTGTGTTATGCGCATCATAGAACTTACACTCTGAAGTGGCCAAGCTAGTCGAGACACTCACTTCATGACACCGTAGCATTTGCTACTGTGGTAAGACAAGTCTTGCTTGCTACAGACATTCTTGAAGCTCTTGGACATCTTTGCTATCGTGCGATGTCCAAGGCAAGAAGGCTATTGGCGACCTTGGCAACATCGGCATGGAGGAACTGACCTCGAAGGAGCGGGGAGTCGCTGTAAGTGCGAATGCTCTGGAATCCCTACGAAAGGCATGCAATCTTAGTTCAACTATGGGATCAGCTACCGCATAGCTAAACGTTGTTTGAGATCAGAGGTTGGTAGGGAGCTAGAGGGTAACAATATTGTGGCTGGGCCACAATACTACCGGAACTCTAGCAGTAGGCACTGACCAAGGAACTACCGTCAGGGCAGTGGGCTGTGGTGACGGTAGGTCTAGAGGGCTAGTGCAATGTCATATGACATCTTCGGAGGGTCAACACGATGCCAAGGGTGGTGGCATTATGTACATTCTAGATCGTGTTCTCATTGTGTCCTGAATTGTGTTCTGGAGTTGCAATGTCCCACCCCCACGTCGGCACTATGCACACTCGTTCGATTTGTACTATGTGAAAATGCACGCTAGGGATGTGACAATAACCCAGTTTAAGGTCCTAGTAGACTGTGTGCTGGGTTAGGGTCCCAGTAGACTGCTGTGCTAGTTTAAGGTCCCAACAGATCATACATGGCAGTTTAACACCATAGCGGCCGTGCCATGCCATTTTATAATCATAGCGGACTAGCTATGCCAGTTTTACGTCATAGCGGATGGTCACTACCAGTTTAACATCGTAGCAGACGCTACTTGTTGCCACTAGTTTAACATCATAGTGAATGCTGCTTGTTGCGTTCATGCTTTAGATGTAGTATAGCTTGAGGTATGAGTGATTCACCAGGTTGGCAAACTCGTTGCCATCCATCTCCACCAGCTTGAAGGCTCCATTCCCAAAGGCTTTAGTGACCATGTATGGGCCTTCCCAGTTGGTTGAGAATTTGCTCACATACTCACAAACAACTTTGAGGATGAGGTCCCCCTTCTGTATTGGCCATTGATGTGGATCTGCACGGTGCTTTCACTGTTACTTGCTCTGGTAGCATTTTATGTAGCTTAGCGTCTACGCGGGCTACTCCTGTATTGAGTCTAGGTCGAGGATTTTTGACTCATTTTTCTGGGCTTCATTAATGACATCCGAGAGGACCATTCGGAGTGATGATACTTGCAACTCAAGAGGCAACACAACTTCTGATCCATAAATGAGACTGTTAGGGGTCTTACTCATCATGGTCCTGCATGTCATTTTGTAGGCCCATAAAATGTAGAGGATTTGCTTGTGCCACTACCTCTTGCTGTTGCTAAGCATCCGCTTCAGCAAGTTGATGATGGACTTATTTGTAGCCTCCGCCTATCCATTCGCCTGCAGGTAATACAGGGAGGAGAATGATTGCCTGATGCCTAAATTGTTGTAGAAGGTTTGGGTTTCCGTACTACTAAATTGTGGTCCATTTTCGATTACAATAGTCATAGGAAGCCCAAACCTTGTCACGATGTTGTCTAGGATGAAGTAGCAGATCTGTTGAGATGTCATCTTCCTCAGGGAGATAGCTTCCACCCACTTAGTAAAATACTCAGTGACAGTGATAATGAAGCTATGCCCCACGGAGGACTTAGGCATGATAGGTCCTATGAGGTCTAGTTCCCATCGTTGGAAAGGCCATGTGATTTGCGTTAGGTGCAGCTCAGTAGGCGAAACATGTATGAGATTTGCGTATCTCTAGCATGTGTCACACGTCTTGACTTTTGACAAGAAATCACACTCTATATGGGGCCAGTAGTACCCTAGGTGTCTGATTTTCATAGTCATATCCCTGGGTGCTATGTGTCCACCATACAACCCCTCATGCACTTCATTAACTACCTTCTGCACCTGCTCCCCACCCATGCATGCTAGTGATATCCCATCATAGGAGCGTTTGCACAGGGTGTCATTTCCCATGAGCGTATATTGTCAGGCACGCTTACAGATTGCATCTCTCTAGGCAGATGTCAGTCCGCTTGGGGGTTCATTATGTTGTAGGTAGGCTTTAATGTTAGCGTACCACTCCTAGGTATCTGCAGCGCTGATAGAGGCCATGTGTCCCACCTAAGTGATAGACTTAGTACATTCATCAATCAAAGTTGGTAGACTTGCAAACGAGTGTGGTGGGATATTTAGTGCTAGGGTGGCTAAGGCTTCTACTATGGTGTTCTCGTTGCATGGCACGTGTTGCACATCTGTGGTTGCAAATTGCTTAAGCAGGCTTTTTGCTAGATCACAGTAGGGTTGTAGGTGAGTAGCTTTGCAGGCATAGACCTTGGTGATTTGATTCACAACTAGTTGTGAATCACCACGGATTTCCAAGTGTTGTATGCATAGTGTTTGAGCCACTGAGAGGCCTCTGAGTAGCCCCTCATACTTTGCCACATTGTTGGTGCAAGGGAACGTAAAACGATAAGCAAATGGGTGCATTTCCCTAGAGGGGAACGTAATGATGATAGTTGCACTACCTCCTCGCTTGGTTGAAGTGTCGTTGAAGTGTAAAGTAGCTTCCAAGTGTGATGGGACGATGTTGATGGTGCTAACATGCTCGTCTGGGAATTTGAGATCTATGGTTGTGTGATCGTCGATAGGTGAGGCCGTAAGTTGCGTTGCTATGGCTTGACCCTTAGTTGATGACTGGCTTACATAGTGTAGGTCAAACTCCACAGTTATTGCTTTCCATCGGGCTATCCGGCTACTTTCATATAGGTTGTTAGTGATAGCCCGGAGTATGTTGCTTTTGCAAATGATGTTAATTGTACTACGAAACAGGTAGTGCCTCCACTTTTTTAATGTAAATACTAAGGTAAGGAAATTCCTCTCCACTTCATTGTATTTCGCCTCATGCACTATTAATGCATGACTTAGATAATACACTCGTATCTCAGATTTGTCATCTCGTTTCTGACATAGCAGTGTTGTGATAGATGTGTCGAAGATGGCAAGGTAGATGAAGAAAGGCTTATCCCTTTGTGGTGGGTGCACAGTTGGGAGGTGCGAAAGCTCTTCCTTCAAGTTATCGAAGGCTTGTTGACACTGGGTTGTCCACTCGAAGTTAATCTCTTTCTTTAGAATATGTTGCATGGGGTGTAACTTGTCAGTCAACTTTGCTATAAACCTTCAAATGAATTGTACCCTACCTTGCAAACCATGCAACTCTTTAAGGTTTGTAGGAGGTGCTAGGTTGACGATGGCCTTGACTTTGTCAAGGTTCACCCGTATTCCATCCTTCGATACCACGAACCTTAACATGCATCCAATTTTTACCCCAAAGACACACTTCTTGAGATTAACGCGCAGATCATGCATTTGAAAACACTTAAGGACTACCCCTAAATTGCGTGGGTGATCAGCTACCTCCTTAGACTTGACTGCTATATCATCCACGTAGTCGATTAACATTTCTAGGATGTAGTCGCTAAAGATGTAAGTCATGGATCGTTGGTAGGTCGCCCCATTGTTCTTGAGCCCAAAAGGCATCATGGTGTAACAAAAGATCCCCCATGGGATCATGAAGGTTGTTGTTAGCTGATGCTCCAGGTTGATGAGAATTTGGTTGTAGCCGAAGAAGCCATCCATGAAGGATAGTAGGGCATGGCCGGCCATAGTGTCGATGAGTTGATCGATGATTGGAAGTGGAAAATTGTCTTTGATTGTCACTTTGTTCAGATCCCAGAAGTCTATACAGATTCGTATTCCTCCCATTTTCTTAGAAACCACGATGATGTTGGACATCCATTCCGAATAATCAACTGCACAAATGAAACCAGCTTGGTATAGCTTTGTGATTTTATCCCTTATGGCTAGTGAAATTTCCAGTTTAACCTTACGAGCTTTTTGCTTGACTACCTTCATGCATGGGTCTAGGACGATGTTGTGTTGTATCAACCTCGGATCTAATGTCACTGTATGACCATGCGAAGACTTTAATGTTGTCTTGTAGAATCTTGGCTATGTTTTCATGCGTCTGCGTGTCTAGGAGGGAGCTAAGTTTTAAAATTTCCACATCCTCCTTGGATGTGGTCATAGGTGTCTCGATGAGAGGGTCCTCAGTTACATCCCCAGATGCTCGGGCCAGTCTGGGGATGTTTCTAAAGATGCTATAGCGCTAGTTGTGGTCAAATCCCAATTGATTAGATCTAGGTTCAATTGTCTTGCAAGCTTGCCATGTGAACCTGCTAAAGCTAAAGATGTGGAGAGATTGTGATAGATTTCCATTTTTTGCTTAACCTGTCAAGATGAGATGAAAGCCTCGTTAAGAGGCACCTATTGGTAGTAATTGTGTATAACAAAAACTTGCAAAGAAATGATGAGATGTAACTAGCGAAGTATGATGTAAAGATTAAAATTTTTCCAGTTTAATGTCATGGCAGACTGCTATGGCATGGAGATGCAGAGCTGCTAAAATAGAAAATGTAAAACTGTCGATATAAGAATGTGAAATTGCTAAAAAATGTAGAACTGCTAATGTAAAAAACATGAGACAACTAGTTTAGTGTCATTGCGTACTGCGAATGTATAACAGATCAAAACTGCTAATTTAAGGTCTTTTCTGACCATTAAAGTTGTTGCTACGCTAGGATTGCTAGTTTAAGGTCTTTCTGGACTGTGAAAGTTACAACTACATTGGGGTTGCTAGTTTAAGGTCTTTTTGAACCGGTAATGAAAACTATATATTTTTTGTTCATTTTTTGGAAAAACAAGTAGTTAGCTTGAAGCATGTCAAGGTTTTAATGCCAACAGTGCTACAATGTCATGGCGAGCATGCTATGCTATATAGTGCACTCCACATTAAACAGAGAGAGAGAGTGGCAAGTTTTCCTTTTTCACCATTACAGCCATAAATAGGGATTAAACCCTGGTAAGCTTTTCATTCTCACCGTAAGAGCGCAGAGCCCATATTCGAAGTGCAAAGCGATCATGCTAATAGAAAGTAAGGCAGTTTTTTGCATCGCGACAAGGAAAAGTCTACAAGCAAGACGATGGCTCCAAAGAAGGAACGTACTCACTTGGCACTTGCAAAGGTCGAGGAGGTGAAGAAAACCCTAGGGCGTGTGACACAAGCATGCATAGCAACACGGGAGTACACATCATTGACCTAGTAGGCTACTATGCTTCCTCTGCTTTTTCACAATTCTGTTATCATTTTTTTTCTTTCGTTTTGTATCCTAGTCTTAGTCATTTATGTTTTCTTTCATCGCGTTGTTTTGGCCTTTGCATCGCCACTGTTGCTGTTTCGGCCACGGTGGATGCATAAACGCTATGCTATCGTTGCATGTAAGGTCACTTAAACCACCACCACTGCGGTTGTCATAACCGTGGGCGTTTGGATAGTTTAAGTTACTTAGCTTTCGAATGGCATAGCGTAGGACCCTCAGAAGGGTTGGGCCATGCATGATGTGATAGTGCAACACGTGTTCTGTCAGGGCATATTGTTAATCACCCTCTTAGGGTTAATTGCTCTATTGCTACGCTGGGCTATTTTTGTTGTGCTATCGCTTTCATGTTCTTGCTACGCAATGTGCGAGAAGAGGGTTATGCTATGCTATATGCATGAACTGCTAGGTATTTCTATGTTGCGTGCGCATTGCACTTAGACATGATGCTAACACTTGCTAGTTATGTTGTGCAGGATGGGGCTAAGGCCAATTCTGATTGTCTTAGAAATTGCAGGGGTCCTGTGTCACGTAAAAAAACTTGTGGCCAATGCTCCTCCTCCCCATATACGTGTGGGAGAGCGGGGGGTCTGGTTTAGGAAAGGAACATAGGAGTTCCTACAATACCTCCTCCAACACTTCAGTGTGATCATTTGGTCATACCTAGAGGAGGAAGAGGCGGCCATCATAATAGAAGCCATATTGCCTAGGGCAAGCCGAGGCATCCTGAGGTTTCTGATGGATGGGGAAATCATTAGCAGGCAGGGAGAAGGATCCAGTCAACATCCTACAGGGTTAAGGTGTTTGGCTTGGATCTTAGATATGCCTGAGTATAGCTACTACCATCCTTATAACACATTGTTTGTTGCCGTTATATGGCAACGTGCTTCCAAAACCCACTAGGAACCTTCTATTGTGCTAGCGGGTGAGTTTTGTAGCTCTGTTCTGATATGTTGTGCAATGCTTGCCATATTGGCCAAATGCTAACAACATGTTTTTGTTACTAGGTTCTACATCAACAAGGAAGGGCTTCACGACTGAACGGGTCTACTGACTACAGCATGAATAGCCCTACAAGAGTTCTCTTCTGCTGAGAACTTGCATGCAGGTGTGATTGGTTAATGTGGGGGTGAATACCACACCTACCCATACCTATACCCCATTCCCTATGGTCAATGCAAGGAATCTTGTTGGTTGGATGAGGGTTGAACACAACCCTTCAAAGTGATCACCGTTGAACAAGTTCTAGTTAGTCTTCCACCGTTCCCATTACCGTACAGACTTGGTAGGCTAAACAGTAAGTGTTGCATGCTTAAGTGTCTTTGCAATCTTTGGATTTTCTATGTTTTTATGCTAAACGTTTTCTGTGAAAACTGTAATAGTCCTAGGAGGTGACGGTGGTAATTGTCGAGATACATGAGGCAAACATCTACGAAGATATAGATACGAGCCAATGTTGGATAAATGGTGCGGCTTTTGACTTCTTGGTCTAGAATATCCAAAAGGCTAGGCTTATGGATCTGTTCCTATCCTCGAATTTGAGTGTTCCTGGCACCGAGATGCTCTCCCTGATCCACTCCTTTTTTGACAAGGCGGGCCGCTTCCGCAAGCGCATACAGTGTGTACAGGTGGTCATTGAAATCAACGACAAGCTATTTGTAGACCTATTCAGTGTCCCTGCCGATGGAATTCTCATAAGGTCGAAGGGCAAGAAGGAGTTGACCCTTAAAAAGAAGGACATTTAGGAGTGGTTAGGGATTGCCAAGGAGCGGAAGGGACTCCCCATGGAGAAGCTCAAACCAGGACCCGCTAGGGAGATTTACCCTATCTTCCGTGCTCGCACATTCCCCCAGTTGCTTTCCCAAGGGAAGGTTCTGAGGATTGAGAAGGCCTAGATAATGCATGAGGTCATGGAAGAGGGGGCTCGTTACAACTGGGCTAGGTCTCTATGTAAAGGCTTGTAGACCGAAATCTTGGGTCTCCATAAGAAACTAGAGTCATGTTCCAATATACATTATGCCTTTTACATAGCCTGTCTGAAGCATTTCGCAGAGTTTCTGGTGGTTCATGAGAATGGAGCCTGGGTCATGCGAAATTGCAACCAAATTTCCAGATCATGGATCTGCTAGATCCTCTAGACCACCCGAGCCCAAGATCCCCCAGAAATAATTGGGGAGTCGTTCTCTGTGACAACTAAGGATCGAGTGGCCTGCAACTTTAGTGGCCGAGACAACGTAGTAGAGATGCCCCCTATTGTAGCCGGTAGCATGTCACGGGGGCAATGTCTCATAGCTGAGACTGTGGCCAGCAAGTTGCAATGGAAAAGACCTCCTCTGGCTAAGGGAACCCTTTGCATGGAGGAAGAGAAGGGGCGAAGACTGCAACTTAAACTACAGAGGATGCAACCCCCAATTGGTAAACACTTTTGTTCATGTTTATCCCTTCATCTACTTTGTCAATGCCTGCTACGCTGTGCTATGCTAGATGCCGTAGCGTAGCGTAGCACCTACTTTAAGCTAACCTATTTTGAGCTAATGCAAACATTTTTCTTTGCTGCCAGAAGAAGAAGAGGAAGAAGAAAAAGGCGATGAAGAGGGGTTGGCCCCTAAGACGGGAGTGACGAATAAAGACACAGAGGCCCCAGTCTCTAAAGAAAGGGCCCCAATCAAGAAAAATGGAACTCCTGTCGCTAAGGCAGGGGATCTTGTCATTAGGAAAAATCGTCCTACTAACAAGGAGGGCATTTTTGAAGATGAAGAGGAGTTTCCCTTGAATAAAAAAGACGCTGGTCTCTCAAAAGGAAAGACACTAGCGCATGAAGAAGAGGCCCGTACAGACTTGGTAGGGACTTCTACCAAGGTTTCCGCCATCGTTTTGCATCAGCAAGAAGGGAGACCACAATTGGATGTTGGTAAGTTCGGTAAAATGTTTGCCTTGTCATAGCCCATTTCGACCATTGCCGATATGTTTAGTTATGTGATAGGCGCTCTTGTTGATGTCGCTGGACCCCCTCCGATTCCTATGAAATCATGGGACGATATCCTTGATAAGTTTGCATTCATGCAAGGAATCGTCGATGACATGATCAGCTGCCTTCAGTATGTGGACCCTAACATGGGTAGGTAGTAGTGTTAGGTGCTCTCATGTTGCTATGCTAAAGTTTTCGAATTTGTTAACTTTGCTACGCTAATGCGACTGACAAGCTCTTTGTGTCTTGGAAGCCTCTTGGCTCAAATGGGACACAAGTATTAAGGGAGGAAACCCGAATTGAGGCACCACCAAACATCCACCCATGCTAACTCATTACAAGATAGTATGATATAGACTTAGATAACGGAAAAAAACTCTCAATTAAGGATAGAGAGAGTTCCAATGGTGACTCCTCACAATAGAAAGGAAAAGCCGACTCCTCAAAATAGAAAGGGAAAGCTTCCTTGCAGAGATTACTGATGATGAGTGTTACTGGAATGTACAAATCTTTTCCACAACTGCAAGAGATGAACCAACCAATGTCTATCCAAATTGAACTTGGATGCTTGAGATGTGAGTTGGAAATGAATGAGGCGAAAGATCTGCAACTTCTTCAACCAACCTGGTGTAGTAGTAGGCCATTTATTACCCCAGCGTAGTCCATTTCAGGATAGCCAAGACAAGATTGTCCAAACATTGATAAAATCAACCTCCTAACAATTTCAAAACACCTTACACTATACAACTTACAACCAAAAACTAAGTCAAATCTTACCATTTTTTCATTTTTCAAATATCTAAATATTAAGTAGATATTAACTAGAGTGATGAAATATCTAGATGTTAACTAGATATTAACTAGACTAATGAAATATCTTGATGTTAACTAGACTAATGAAAGATTGTCCACCTAAAGTTGACAAAATCTACCCAAAAATTATGTAAATTAAAGGAAATTAACCTTTAAAAACCCCTAAAACTCCACTTGAAGTTGTTTCACAACAAATTTTGCCATTTTTCACCATCCTTAGCCGTTACAGTTGTGACTACGGTAGCTGTTGTGACTACGTTAGAGGGATACGAGGACTATGTTGGGCTAGCATAATCCCTCCCTGAGCTCTATGTAGTCCACTAACAACTTTTCAAAATTTGTTAAGTTAAAAAATAAAATTGTGATTGACATAAGCCTATTTGTCTCCAAAAAACTTGCACTTTTTACCATTTTTGAAAACTTTCACATTTACCATTTCTAACAACTTTCACCTTGTGAAAAATCTGATGCTTACAGCAGGTTGTAATGCATTAATGCATACTTGGGTAGCTTGATTTGTAACCTGTAACAGCCCAAGGATCTGCTATATTTTAAATTTAATTATGTCGGTGGACAAGCTATTCTTCGGAGAAAACTTGGTTCTTTTAAATTTGAAACAAAATTGATGAGAATTTAGGCAACATTGCCATTGAAATCTGGTGGAATCTTTAACAATGCTACCGTTATTCTTAATGAAAAAGAAAAGCCAAAATCATAAAAATGCGATAGAGATTCTTGGAAACTGTAAAAATATGTACCTTTCAGGTCATTTCTAATGGTTAATTTGGCAAACATGTCATCCGATTATATGCTTCCTGATTCATATTTCCATACCTTTATTCTGGGCCTGATTCATATTTCCATATCTTTATTCTGGGAAGTCTTCAGTATAGGAAATGCTGTCTTGTATTCTTAACCGATACATCACGGTAGAACCATACTAAAATATAAATGTCAAAAGTGGAATTCCTTTCCTACCAATCATTCATTGAAACATCATCCACTGAAAATAGAAACAAGGAAGCATGATACAGACAGTTTCAATTCAGATATCACAATGGGAGAAAATAATAGAGTTGCAACCCTTGCCGCAATTCAATAAAGTCAGAAAACATAGTGGTTTTTAAAGTCTAATCTTAGGTCTTAGAAATTTTAGTTCAGTTGCCGCAGGTTCTGCTGATAATTTTGAAAAGTCAATATTTTTTTTTTCAAAAAACCATATGTATGTAAGGGTAACCATTAAAAATACCCGTTACAAATTCGGTATGCATAGATTATTTCTTCGGTTGAACCCAAACTGATTTTTCACTTGGATGTTGTTTATAAAAGCAATCTGCACGACATAGTTGCAGTACTACCAGAATCGAATTTGGACAGGCATTCCCAATCGTGATTTTATAAGATTCTGAATCATGATATTTAAAACTATAATTTTAGATTCTCAAAAGAAATCCTACACTAAAGTATTAAATTATGTTTTAAAAGTAAGATTATCCCTAAACAACTTTATATCATTGTTTGTATTCCTTTAGAATCCATATATACGGTTTTGATCAGATTCAAAATCTGGAACACGGATGGATAGATGCCTGTTAAAGGTGAAATTTGCTCTGAAATATAATTCGAACTTGCTAATGAGAATCCAAAACCATCAGTTGTTAACACAAGCATCCTTTAATTTCTTCCCTGCACACAGCCACCAAACAACCTAATAAGGTTCCTATGTCGGATCTCCGTCTCATTCATGAAATATTGGCATAGGTACCATCCTTGAGAGTTCCCTGCATGAAAATCAATCATATTTAACATAAAGCAGTAACTACGTAAATATATATGAAACTGAAACTGACGTATTTTACTATCCGCAAACCCCTCCCTTGTGCTGCGTGCATTTCCGATGCCATTCTGCTGCCTTGGCTGCCGGAAAACCCGCACCGCAGCTGCCGCGATTTACAAACCCTGGCAGATTCAAACCCTCATCCCTCACCACCGCCGCAGTAGGAAACCTTCGCTGTCGCCGCGCAGATGCCACGAAAACCCCATCGTCCACCGTGTCCGCGCCCAGATCTAGAGTCGCCTCTCTTGGCCGCGCCCGGATCTGCAGGGCCTCGTGCAAACCTTAATCGCCGTGCACTGTATAGATGCTTATGCCAAACCCCAAAGGGAACTCTAGAGAGGATAGTAGGGTTCATCTTAATGTTAGTCAAGTCAATGTGAGTGTGTAGAATTTGAGGCCCTCGAGAAGCTTTTGAAAACATGAGATCTTGGAAGAATGATAATGAGGGGGAAAGGATCCAATTGACGAAATAGATGACTTTCCAAATGGGCTTATTTTTAGGAAATGCTTGATGAAGCCTTAATTGGAGGAGGGTCCCTATAATATCTGAGGCATTTAAATGCTATACCAACCATGCTGTACCAACCACTTTGCAACCAGGGTAATTCCTTGCTTATAGGAGTTCAAAAGACCTAAGCCACCCTTATTCTTGGGGAGAGTAACAATATTCCAAGCAACACGATGAAATCCTTTTTAAAAATCCTTGGAGGACCACATAAAGTCATGGAATAACCGTTCAAGCTTCTGGTAGGTAGCTTGGGAGGGGGCCCAACACAAAGAGTAATACACATGGGTGAACGTGCATATGGACTTACAAACAAGGTATTTACCCACAAGTGTGAGAGGTTTAGTTTTCCATTTGTCGAGTTTCTTTTGAATTCGGTAAATAACCTGCTCCTAGAGAATATGTTGAACCTCTAAAACGAAAAGGGATTCCCAGAATCTTAACGATTTCTTGATCTTGAAGCTGTTTCCAATTATAGTTGGTCACATGTTTGTAATTTCCCTTAAAGCTATAAACAGAGGATTTATTCCAATTAATTGTGGAACCTGAGAGTGTGCAATATTGCTCCACCCTTAATAAGAGGCGGTGCAAATTGGTAGTTGTGTTTTGAACTAGAAAAAAGGAGTCATCAGCGAAGTGCATATTGAGAAGCTGTTGTTGAGAGAAAGAAAGGCAGACCCCAGTGAGAACTTTAGTTTGAATGTCTAGGTTAATTTGATGACAAAGAAAGTCTGATGCGATGATAAAGAGATAAGGGGCGAGAGGACAACCTTGCTGCACAGACCTATGTATTGGAAAGGGAGAGGTAATGCCAAAGGTAGTGGAAATTCGTACAGTAGCATCTGAGAATAAGCATTTCACCATATGCAAGAACTTAGGTCCAAAACCAAGTTTGGTCATGGTCTGCAAGATAAAATCCCACTTAATGTTTTCATAAGCCTTGGCGTAATCAAGTTTCACAAGGAGAATATCTTGTCCATCATCCTCAGCCCACTTGAGACCTTCCCACGCCGCGACCACATTGTCTAAAATATATCTACCAGGAACAAATCCTCTTTGTTGGGGAGATATGATTTGGCCAAGAATATTTTTCAGCCGTAAGGCAAGGCACTTCGCCCAAATTTTATACACCACATTGAGAAGAGTTATGGGACACCAATTGGAGATATTAGTTAGATCCCTAGACTTGGGGAGGAGACGAATTACCCCTTGATTTAGATTGGGCCCAAGGGAACCAGTTAAGAGAGCCTTGTTAATGACTTGCAAAAGATCCTTTCCCACCAAATCCCAATGATTTTGAAAAAATTCTACGAGAAACCCATCATAACCAGGAGCCTTTCCCTGACTTAACTTGGAACAGGCCTCCTGAAGCTCCACCAGAGTGATATCAGCGTTAAGACTTTGTAGCATAGTGGGATTAATAAGGCGAGGATAATCGGGGGTGGCAGCCTTGAACAAAGAGATGTCCATTGGGGTAGTTGCAAAAAGGGTTTCATAGTGGTTCTTAAGAAAAGAGAGGATACTATTGTGGTCAATAATGGTGGTACCATCACATGAGATTTTGTCAATAGCATGCCAAGGGGAAGCAGTATTGAGATATTTAAAAAATTATTTATAGTGTTCATCTTCAATATTTAACTAAGTGAGCCGACTTTTAGTTAAGGTACTTTGTGCTCGATACACTTTCCAATGTTGGAAGGCAACGCATGTTCTAGCTAGGTCCTCGTGAACTAGAGTATTGAAGGGATATTGAGCTAGTTTATTAGTGAGATGTTCAATAGTGAGGTGAATTTTGTTGTATTCATGTTTGGCTCGAGAAGCCATCGTTTTACCATACGAACGAGCAAAGTTTCGCACTCGACATGAAGCACGATGCCACCAATTAATCCAACCCACCTGATTTAGGGGCCTAGGTTCGGCATTCCAAAGGTTGGATAAAAGAAGTTGTGCAGTTGGGAAAGAAAAACAGTTGTTGTGTAGTCGGAAAAGATGGAATTCTTGTCAGTCAGGGCTACCGTGAAACTTCATAGATATGGAGATAGGAAGATGGTCGAATAAGTTAGCATGGTGATGAATTGTAGTGGTAGAGAAGGCTTGCGAAAGGAAAGGGTGGAGAAGTAGAACCTATCTAACTTGCTGAAGATGCGAGCCTACCCAAGATGAAGATTGCTCCAAGTAAATCTATGGAGGGGAAAACACATGGAATTGTCTACCCCATCTGAGAGGTAAAATATTTTCTTAAAGGTGGATCAAGTATGATACTCGAGATTGGGAAGTTGAAGAAACAACCCTCCAAGCTTATCATGAGGGAATTCAACCATATTAAAATCTCCCCCGAAAATCCAAGGCATTGGGGGAAGAGAAGTTGCAAGTTCTTGCCAAAGGAGAGCCCGTTCTGTGGAGTCATTTGGGGCATAAATCGAGTAAATGCCAAAAGGGCCATGCAGGGATGAGAAGGTGGCCTAGGAAACCCTATGCCTAGAATCAAAACCACTTTGAAGGATTTTAGATTTCCAGTAGGGTGAGAGGAGAATGGTTGCACCTCCTTTCCCACTCGTGTGGGACGTTGCTAGGATTGAGGAGTGAGGAAGAAACCAATGGGTGGAATAGGATAAAAGGTTGGCTAGGATCTTAATTTCTTGAAGGAGAATGAAATCAAAGGCCATATTAAGACTAGATATAAAGTTGCCTGCTTGCTTCCATTGAAGCCTACCAGTAAGGCCTTGAATATTCCAAGAAAGGAGATTCATGGGGAAATGAGGGGTAGTTTGGATGGGAGGTCAACAGAAGGTTCGGGGGTCAAAGTATCAGTTTCCTTTGTTCCTGACAGGAGGGAAAAGGAGTTTTTGGTGGGGACAAGGGCCATGGAAGTGTGTAGGGAAGAGGACCAGGAGGGAGGAGTAGAACTAGAGGAAGCTTTGGCTCGTTTCCTTCCATTGCTTACCACAAACTCATCCTCCGAGATTGAGTCCTTGACAACGTTTGAAGGGATGACAGGGGTGGAGGTGTGAGAACCTGACTGTGGTTTCTGTAGCTTGGAGGGGTTAGACTGAGAGGAGGATTGAGGAGTTGTTGTGGGAGGAGATCCAAATTTAAAGGGTACTGAGGGTGGACGTAATGGTGGGACTAGGGAACAAGTCTTCTAAGATGCTACAGGTTGTTTCTTCCTGGCTAGGATAGGACACGCCCTGTGACAATAGCTACATGAGTTTGGAAGGTAAAAATAGTTCACTTTTTGGGTGAAGAGTTTTCCACCAGCAACAAGGGTTAATAAGGTCTTCCAAAGAGCTATATCCAGTTTGATACAATAAAGGCAAATTTGAGTTCCATTGATCACCATACAATGATTGGAAATAATAGGGCCTAAGGTGCTCACAATGTCCCTCTCAATAGATGAGAAAATAAGTGGAAGACTGGGCAGTTCTACATAATAAGGAATTATATTAAAAGCTGAGTCGTTGACATTAAATTCAAAACTCTAGGTGTGTGCGATTAGGGTTCCGTTCCTTGTTGGAAATTTTTTTTGAGAGACAGCCTTTTCGACCTGAGAGGCATTAGATAATTCTACCAAAACGAAATGACAAGCGTAGTATCGAGCATGAGAAACCTGAATGCCATGGGGCTGAAGGAGGCTATGGACTTGAGTGTTTAAACCTGGGGACCTTGGTAAGAATCCTACAATTTGAAAAAAAATAAAACAAGATGCGAAATCTTGAGAAATTGCTTCAAATATATCATCTCATAAAAGAAAATCAATTTGAGGTGAGGGAGATGAACTTCCCTGAGGAAAAGCAGAACTTGATGAATCCATCATTACGACTTGCCCACCCCTGGGTTGCACACTTTCCCAGCATCATTCTGCAACCCCGACTGTAGGAAACCCCTCACCACCAGTGTGCTTGTAGCCTCATAGAAGCAACAAATCCCAGCAAATCGGAGGTGGCCACGAGCAGCAAGAGGAAGAGCCACAACCACCATAGCCACCAAAGTGCAGTGCAGTAGCGGCCTAGGAAGCTAGAATCCTAAGGATCCGCAATGCAATGTAGCAGCCCACACGGAGCTAGCGACCCGAAGACCGCAGCGTAGCCCTGCGTGCAATAGAGGAAACCAGGTAAACCGTCGCTCAATGGTCAGTAGGGAGAGTCCAATGGGCAGAAAAAAAATGAGTAGCAGGGCATCAAACCAGAATGTCTACCAAACAAAAAATGATTTGCACATCGCATGATCGTGATTCTGAGCGGTTTATGTCATTAGGCCCCCTTGTTTGAACGGACGGCAGTATAGTTATATGGCTATCCAAATCTGTGGAAATGCATTAAAATAATAATGATAATAATAAATTATTATTAAAAATGTTATTTTAAATATAATGCTACTTTGGACCTTGTTTATTTGCCATATCTTTGTATTATATTTCTTCAATTTTACTTTGATTTTGCCTCATTTAACATGGTTTTACCAACTTTCACTTTCCTTGTTGCCTCACAATGATCTTACCATTAAAAAAGACCTCTACCATGGCCTGTTAAGGCCTTAAACTAGCAACCCCACAGCCTACCAAGGCCTAAAACTGACAAAATGTGACCTCGTTGGATTGCATTCTTCCATAATGTGGCATTGTTCAAGCCTTGGTTGGTTTGGTTTGACATTAATTAATGTTAGTTAACATTAGCATAGCCTTATTTGACCTTATTTGACATCATTTTTTGACCTTTTTTGGCCCTATCATATGTCATTTGGCCCTTTTATTACACCCTATTTGCCTTAACCCACCTATTATAACATTTATTGACCATGTTTTAACCTTGTTTGGCCTTTGAGTCGATGTGTTTTGGCTCATATATGCATTATTATTAATGTATTTTACAATATTTTTCATATTATTTGACAATTTTATTACATGGGTGCCACTTTATGTGCTTATGTTGTCATGCAAGATTGAACTATGAGGATAAGAGAACAAATTGGTCTAGCCTCAAAGCCTAAATGGGCCCCTTGTGGTGTTGTCAAGCCAAGATGACCTAAGCATTTGAAACCATTTAACTATACAACATTGACATCCTGAAGTAGCCTAATGACCATTGACCTTGATGCCTGACACATCACGAAGGCTCCCTTAGTCAAAGTTCCCATTTAAGACCATGATGATGAGGAGAAAACACATAGGACCAAGTTCCTCACCAAACCTTAAGCCTGTTTATGACCTTAGTAAGCCCTTGTTATGCAACACTAAAGCCATTACATATCCTTGATTATATTTAACACTCACATGCTTGCTTGTAGTGTTCTTTACTATTGTGGATAGGTTGCAACGAATGACTAACTGATATTGACGATTTCGATGGCCTACGATAAGAAAGCCTACACAACACCTTTTGCACGATAGAGGGACATCTTTCCACGATCTGCCAAGGCCTTAAATTGGCAACATGGCCTGTCAAGGCCTTAAACTAGCACCATGATCCACTAAGACCTTAAAATGGCACCATGGCCTACCAGGGCCTTAAACTATCAACACCGGTGACTTGTGATAACTAGATATGTTGCATTATTCTTCATGGCCTTTTGCATTTCATTTCAACAACATGATTGATTTGCTTAGTTTTCTTTTCGTCTTAGAGTTGTGTTTACAAGATAAAGCCTTGGACCATCGTAAGGGTGCAATTCATTATGGTAGAAAGTCACTACATGACCTTGATATGTAAGATTTGGTGAGTTTGTCTTGCTTTGTCAAGAGTGCTTGTACCATTACCCTCCATCTAGCATCACTCTTTAAGCCCAACCTTGTAACTTGAATATAACCTTCCTAACCTTGGATAGTAATTTTGAATGATGTTTAACATTCATGCACTATAGCCATGCAACATTTTTTCATTATGCTTCACCTTCAAGTTCATTGAATGTAACAAACCTCATTCAATGGGAAACCATCTATTCCATTGAGTGTAATACATCTCATTTGATGGGAAAACCAAGTTGAACTAGTTTTAGCAAAGAAACCTAATGAAGGTTTCACCCCAAAAGAATTGGGGGAAGCAAATTGCCAAGAAGCCAGATGGCCAATGAATCCTCAAAGCCTAATGACTAAAGAAACCTTGGAGCAAAGTGATTTAGCCCTCAAACATATTTGCCTAGTGACTAACACTTCAAAACATGTTAATACCACACTATAGCCATGATGCCACCATTTGGAATGCATTGTTAGTCCTCATAACCATCTCTTGATGACCTCTTTGCTATTTTCTCATCATAGCCTTATCTCATCATCACAAGCACTCTTAGGGATGGTTCAACATTACTAGATCAAGCACAGAGAAGGAACATTGGTAATGGACCTACAATGGTGTTTTGTATTCTTTGTTGATGTCTCTTAGGTCAATCCTCCAAATATCAACAAAGAGGGGCCATTGAAACACCACCAAATTTCATGTTACAACCTTCATTTTTTAACTTGGGACAAGGACTCATTGTAAATGTGAGATATGTAGCCCATGAGCTACAATCTTACATACTTCAACTTTTTAGAGTCAAAAAATGCTCCAAAAGTTGTTATGTCCTTGTTTCCTAACTAGAAATAAGTATCCCATGTCCATATTTGGGCTTGGAAAGGTCAAGAATGCCTTTGGAATGGACAAAAACAACATTTTCATGGTTTTTGGTAGGGGTATAGCCCCAATTACATTGGAGCCATTTTTAGTAGTCATTGAAACTACACTTTCAATAGTCATAGTAGCTACAGCTAGTGTAGTTACCACTAGGACCCAACAGAAGTGCAATGGTGGAATTTTTCTGGTTTTCCAACAACACCTAATGTAGTCATTCCAAGTCAACAATGGCCAATGTAGATGGCATTTACCACCATGAACAACTTTTTCTGAAAAATTATACCATTTCTACAATTTCCAGTTCTTGTTCCATTTTTCAACAACTTGAGTGTAGTCACAAAAACCTATTTGCTATTTATATCAAACGGATGGCTTTTGTGAATGTAGTCCATTCTAGATTTACCACAAATGGCAACTATGCTAACAGTAGTTAGCTAACTATGTTGACATTAGTTAGCAGACTACACTGATAGTAGTTGGCTGACTACATTGACATTTCTTAGTAGACTACATTGGTAGTACTTGGCAACTATGCTAGTAGTAGTTGACCAATTGCATTGATAGTAGTAACTATTACAAACCCACAATCAATGCCACTCTGTTAGTAGTCAATGAAACTCAACAGTAGATCCAAAAATGGTAACCCTAAACCTATAAATATCCAATGTCAACACCATTGCTAGGTTCCGAATGTTTGGAATTTTTGGCATCCTATATAGCATTTCAAGCACTTTGGCATTGGCATAACCTATTGGTAGTAACACAATTCCCATTTCTCCATCACCCAAAGCCCATTACAACCCTAGTAACCCAAATACACTTATAGTAGTAGAAACTAGCACTACACTAGGCATAGACACCCCCACATAACTATCATTGCATTAAAGATGTAAAACTAATCCCATTCCCATGTTACAAACTTGGTGGAAAATGACAAAAATTTTTAGAAAACTATTGCAAACTTAGTGGAAACTGTCAAAAAGTTGTAGAAAACTAAAGCTAGGAAGAAACTAGATCATGGAGGTAGCCATCTCCAATAGACTTCATGCTTCAGCAAATAACTTCCTATGTCCCTAGAAACATGCCTATACATCGTGAACCCAATCCTTTTATATTTTTTATATAAATTTGGTTGTTCATGCTATGTAAATTTTTTGTTGTTGTTTCATTTTTACATTTATTTCTATAATTGTAATTCTATTTCCATTTCTGTTTGACCAAATCCATCTACGTTTTCATTTTTTTTTTCATTTTCATTTTTGATTTTATCTACGTTTCCATAGCTATTTATGTTTACATTTTCTAAGTCCCTAGGTGATCAACAAGACCATCTAGGATACCCTAAATACCATTTTTCAAAGGCCCTTGGAATTTAGGGTTAAGACTATTTTGGTGCTTGGATCTTTCGATTTTTCCATTCTAGTAATTGAAATTTCTAGCTCCAACAATACCATTGCATTTTGTAGATATGATATCATAAATATGATATTGTAATGCAACAAAAATTGACTTTATCATACTGCCAAAACTAACTGAAAACTCATCCTTGAGTTAAAATAAAAAGAGGATAGAGTCCCTTACAAAATTGGGAGGTAGACTTAACTTGACATGATTAACTAATTATTTACATGGCTTAGAAAGACATAGTGGTGTTTTTACAAAAAATTATAGAGTTACATAACAAGATAACAACAAAATTTGAAGTAGCTCGATGTAGATCGTGTTCTAGGCGATGGAGGCTCTTCCATTAGCTTCTTTCCTTTGTCATAAAGCTTTTGGAATTGGTATCGATTCAAGAGTGCCTCAAGCTTTTGTTATTCTATTCATGGATCATGTCCTATCCATTCTTATTGAACAATTTTGGATGAAACAGGTATATCCCATGGGCATGGCAATTGCAGAAATATTTTGTTGGCCTTTGCGTACTAAGTTGTAAACTGCCTCTTTTCTTCAAAAGCTTTAGCCTTACTTTTGAGTTCTTGGTAATGTGTCATGTGACATGCCAAGTTTGTTGCTACATCCTTTTACCCATGATGAATGTAGGATATGTAGTACATAAGCTGCAATCTTGCATTTGTCAACTTTTTGGAGTTAAAAAATGCTTCAAAAGTTGTTACTGCCTCATTTCCGAACTAGAAATTGGTACCCCATGTTCATATCTAGGCTTGGAAAGGCCAAAAATGCCTTTGGAATGGTTAAAAATAGCATTTTCATGAGTTTTCGTATGGGTATAGCCCAAACTACGCTGGAGTCATTTTTAGTAGGCATAGTAGCTTCAGTAGGCTTAGTAGCTATACTAGTCATAGTAACTATAGTAGCCACAGTAACTATAGTAGTCAGTGTAGTCACCACCAAGATGTAGAAGAAGTGTAATGTTGGAATTGTTGGAATGGCCTTTTCCCCAGTGATAGCCAATGTATGCATCCCAAATCAACAACGACCAAATAACAGTCTTCATCGAGCATGACACTTTCGAACGAGTTTCATCATTTCTACAGTTTCTATCCTTCTTTCTATATCCCAATAATTTTTCATTTCTCATTTCCAAAGCCTTCAACATAGTAACAAAATCTTATTTACTATTGATAGTAAATGGATGGGTTTTGTGGGTATAGTTTATTTTGGACTTACCACAAATACCAACTACACTAGCAGGAGTTGGCTGACTACACTGGTAGTAGTTGGTTGACTATGCTGGTAAATAGTTAGTTGACTATGTTGAGTTGTAATTGGCTGACTACACTTGTAGTAGTTGGCTGACTATACTAAGTAGTAATTGGCTGAATATGATGACAATAGTTAGCTGACTATGTTGGTAGTAGGTGGCTAACTATGCTAGCAATAGTAGCCATTACAACCCATAATCAATGCCAATTTGTTAGTAGTCAATGGTAATCAACAAAAGGCCTAAAAAATGGCAACCTTAACCTATAAAAGTCCAATGTTAAAACCATTTTTAGGTTCTAAATTTTGGCATTTTTAACATCTTATATAGAAATTAAGAACATTGAGCACTTTAGCACTTTCACATTTTAAAATCATTTTGTAGCAATACCATTTCCCTTTTTCACAGTCATTTCCATTACCCATCAAACCCATTTGCAACCCAATTGCATTTTTAGTAGAAGAAACTGGCACTACACTAGGCATAAACACCTCCCATGTAGTTGGCATTGCCACTAAAAGTGTGTACCCTATTCCACTCCCATCTCCATTGGTAGCCGTCAAAACCCATTGCAACTATCAAGTCCTCAACTGGTAGCGTCATTTGGTGGCAGAAATTGGCATTATGTCAAGCATAGAGACTCTCACATAGTTTCCATTACTCCAAATGTGTAATGTCGATTCCATCCCCAAATAGCAGATTGGATGGAAACTAACAAAAAGTTGTAGTAGGTTGAAACTAAGAAGGATCCAGATCATGGAGGTAGACTTCTCCAATGGACTTCAAGCTACAACAAGCAACTTCTTGTGCCCTTGGCACAAACTTATACACTATGAACTCAATCTCTTTTATATTCTTTTATAGATTTGTTGGTTTATGCTATGCAAATTTTGGTTTTTATTTCTACCTCTACACTTATTTCTATAACTATAATTTCATTTTCCGTTGCCATTGTTAGTAAGCCACTTCTATTTACGTTTTTAGTAAGCCATTTTTGTTTATGTTTTCAGTAGGCCAGTTTTGTCTACGTTGTCATTTATGTTTAAAATTTCAAAATCATTTTCATTTTATACTTTGTAAGTCCTTGGATGATCAACAAGACTGTCCAGGGCACCTTGAGCCCCATTTTTTGGAGGTCCTTGGGATTCAGGGTTAAAATTGTTTAGGTGCTCAAATTTTTTAGTTTCCCCCATTTTGGTATTCAAGATTTCCAGCACAAATAGTTTTTTGGCACTAGAAGGAGGGCCTCTACCCAAATTCTTGACCATAAACTTGTTTTAGCTATTTTTCCAATGTTAAATCTTTGTGTAGCAATGGTAGTTGAGTTGGATTTTGCTGCAAATTTTTCGTCTACTGCAACATGCATTCCTTTGGATATTTCTATAAATTTCTTATCTACTACAACATCCATTCCATTTTTTTTTCCTAAAAATTTCCCATATACTACAACATCCCTTCCACTAAATCCCATTTTCCTATCAAGCGTTGATGGTAGTTGGCAACTACCCTGATAGTAGTAAGTTGACTATGGTGATAGTAGTAAACTAACTATGTTGATAGTAGTAGGTTGACTACCATTTAAACCAATTCCATTCAACACCATTCCATTGAACTCCATTCCTACTATAACACCTATTTTCGCTTAGTAGCCATCTCGAACTACCTTTCCATTCTTAGCCTATGGTGACAGTAGTTTATCCTACCTCCTACATTTTTACTAAAGATAGTAAAAATGCCAAAAAGCACCACTTTCAACATGTCTTTCCAAAAATCAACCAAATTTCCTTTTACATTCACTGATGGTGGGTCTAGCTAATAAGACATAAGGGTATATGATCCCAAGGATCATGTTATCATGAACTGTAGGCAAACTTTGAGGGTTAGGGAAAAAAGTCTTAATTTCTTGACCATAAATGAAGATCAATACTACATTTGTGCCAAGATGTAGGCTAGCATGCCAATTCCACATCTAGAAACAAATGCTAAAAGAGTGTTTGAGCTCATACACTAGGATGGAAAGGAGTATATCCCTTCCTTTTATTACTAAATACCCCTCAATGAATTTATGTTGGCATCTTAGCCCAATTAATTGAGATGAAGGAGGAAGATAAGAAGCATAGCTCATAAGAACAACAGGAAGAGGAGGATGAGTTTCAAGTAGAATTCAAGTTTGAAAACATCCTAGGAGGGTTGTTCCAACAAGCGACCCCCAAGGCCACCGATCCTTCCCCTAATGCCTTCATGTTCTCCATGGACATGGTTCTTTCATGTTCTACCCCTTCCTACCCTACTATAGTTGATCCCTCACTAATGATAGTCATGCACTAGACTCAATCAATGCCACAACCAACATCTAACAAATTATTGATGTATTTTTTCACATAGCCCTAAACTGTGCAACCATCCTTAATGGTTCTTACTGCCACTAATCCCTTTATTACCTAGATGGGACCTACAGCAAGGCCCTAAGCAACTAGGGGATCTTACACCCCCTTCATTCTATTTGTGCCCTAGATACTAGCATAGATGTCATTTTGTTTGTTTGGCCCACCCACAACTATAATGACTTAGCCTCTTCCCTTTATTCGTTAATCCATAGTGAGGCTACAAGCTTCAAAGCTTATGCCTTAGCCCTTTTCCCAAACCCCACAATTGATAGGGATGCCTAAAGGCCTAGATCAGGCTTTCCAAATGATCCAAGCCTTGACTAAAGATTTTAGAATACTCAAAGCCTCAACCTCATAGACCATAAAGATCATGGACTTCTACCAAGATGATCCTATTAGTCCTACAGTCCCATTGCTAACTCTTCCCTTGGGTGTCCTTGTGCTACAATTTATAATACAATGGTGAAGGTGATCCAAATGCACATCTGATTACCTTCTACTTTAACTGCTTACTGTTACAATCATGGCCCTATATACTTATGCAAATTTTCCCTATGTCTTTAGCATGAATATCCTTAGACTGGTATCATGCCTTGCCAAGGGGATCCCTATCCTTCTTGGATGAATTGATTTCACAATTTGTTAACCATTTCAAGTATAACTTGAAACCTAATGCCACACTTGACCAATTGATGAAGGTCAAGCAAGGACTCTTAGAGCCGGTGTAGAAGTTCATCCAATGATGAAATGCTCTGCTCAACAATATACTAGAGCCAATAGCTAAAACTCACCTTTTAGCTATTTTCAAAGGGGCAATTAATGATTTTATGATATCAAAATTATATTATTTTGATCCACAGTCTCTTAATCAAGCCTTTTCTAAGACTAAGAACATAGAGGACGCTTTCAAAGCCAACCACAATCCTACTTATGTAGTGTAAAAAAACCAACATGCATGAAAAGACAAGGAGAAGGGTAGGTAAAACAATATGGCCATAGCAACAGTGATCAAGGAGACTAAGCTAATCAACCAAGGGCTAAAGAATAACCAAATTAAGGTCCCTACTACTAATAACAATAACCAACAGTCAACCTTTAGGGTCATTGCATTGACTGCCTCTAGGCCTAACCTTACATAGAAAGACTGATCCAACTACACCAAGTTACCCCTCAAGCTGTCAAAGCTTTTAGACCAACTACTAAAGAGTGGTAGGATTTAGTACAAACAAATGACCAAGAATGCCTACAAGAGGTAAGATAGGTTATGCAAAATATCCAAAGACCCCACTCGAGCAATCAAAGATGATCCTCTAGTACCCAAATACTTTAATCTTGATCAATTTTTCCATTACCATCAGTTGCTGGGTCATGATACTAATTTTTTCCTTGCACTTAAGGATGACCTACAAAGGAAGATTAATAGGGCTGAATTGGTGTTAGATACATCCAATCTTCTTAGGCCTCAAAATTAGTTAATGCACATATACAAGTATCCCCTAAATGTTAATGATAGCTCATACACCATAGTGGCATTCGATGCCCACAATGATTAAAGGCCTAATAGGGAATCGTTTGTGAGCAGGATGCTTTCTCATAATGAAAGGGGCCCTTCAACTTCCACTAGCTCAAGGTCCCCCTTTGTTGTAAGGGTACTATCACAAGTGCACCTCAAAGAACCCTTTGTGATTAGGGTGCCCTAACCTTCTACAACACAATCTACCCCAATAATGGAACAACCCCCTGTGATGCCTCATGTAACTTCTTCTTTCTTACAACCAACTATGGATAGCAAGAAATCTTCAACTGAACAATGGAAGAAGGCTACGTAGAGAGCTAAGAATAAGGCTAATAAGTAGACCAAGTTAGCGAAGGAAGTGGGTTCACCAAAGCCCACTTTCATTTCATCTAGTCCCATGACTTCCACAACCCAAGTTGCTTCAACTAATAAACCATAGGAAGAACCAAAACCCAAAGAGGAGAATCAAGAGGCTAGATCACAAGAACAACCCAAACATGAAGTTTACATTTTAGGATGTATGGAGGAAGCCAAACATAACAAATCAACAACCAATAAGAAAGGCTTTCCTAATCCAATGGTGATGAAGCACTATATAGTCGATGCATCGACTAGGCTACATATACGGGGCCTCGTATATGCGGCTGCGTTGACGTGGCCCCATCTACATAGCTTTCCTACGTCGTCGTGGCCCCATTTATGCAGCTGCCTATCCTGGCCTATAAATAAGAGGGCCTTCTACCTCATTTGAAAGATTTTAGTTAGTTGTAGTGAAACTCTTGCATTTTGTTTTCGTAGGAATTAGATTATTTTCCCAAGTGCATGCCCGCAGTGTGATGCTTGTAATTGTACGACACCTTTATTCGAGTGTGAAGTACTTGGACGCACACATGACCAGAAATAAAGATTGAGATTACTTCATCATTGCAGCATTCACTTAGTTTTAATTGCTTAATTATTATTGTTATTTATTTTTCTCTTAGTTAATATTTCTTTATCATCATTTACTATTTCTATTGTTAAATACGGAATGAGTACAACTTAATCACGAGCATTTAAGTGTGACTACTTGGTAACCCAATAGCGTACTTAGGATCTACGGTTGGTAATCCCAATATTAGTCATGCACAAGGTCCAAGATGTGTATGGATGATTAAGGAACGGATGCTCATCGCACTTAGGTTAGTTTAGACCTCATTTCCTATTACTCATTAGTTTAACCAAGATTATTTTCCATTGTCTCTAGGAGTAGCATTAGTTTAGGATCACATCATACGCCTCACTCTAGACTAAAACATATGTGACAAAGCAATTACTAGTCCAGGTGGGAAGACAACGAACTGCGATCAACGTGTAACTATTTAGATACCACAACTAGCCTATCCACGGAGTTTGACTAGATCGTGCGTGAACGCTTGTATTCATATGGTTAAGTGTAGGGGTACCTAGCTGCTCATCAAATGGAATAGGTTAAACAATCACTGAAACAAAAGAACACAGCTTTGAGCTTTATGACTTGGTGATGACTTCTGTTGCCCATTGTAAGGCATTGGTCAAGATGTTGACATTCATTATTGTAAATGAGGATTTCCCCACTAATCAAGAGTCTATCCATGTGGTCATGGTAGCCTCTTCACCCAAGGAATCAAATTCAACATTACTAGTGTTTTTTGATAGCAAAATCAAGACAAATTCCCAAAATGGCAAAGTAACCAAGGCACCTCTTTTTATAACCATAGGCATTGGCCAATATAAAGTACATAGGATACATGTAGATGACATGGCAATGACCAATGTCATACCCTATACTATCATTGAATGCTTGGGTCTAACTAAACAAATGCAATGTACCTTGACTTTAGTCCTTAAATCCTTTAACAGATTGAGAGTTATAGTCAAAGGTTTCATTTCTTTAGCTTTCATGGTAGGGGAATAGTTCCCAATAATATTGGATTTCTTGGTGGTAGAAGAAACACTAGTATTCAACCTCATCCTGGGAAGACCTTGGTTGGCCAGCATGTGAGCTATGTCTTCACCTATTCACCAGGAAATCCACTTTTCATAAGTAGGAGGTGAAATCGTTATCCATGGAAAAAGCATGGTCCCCTTAGTGGTCAAAAATATTAATGTAGTGCAAGGGTTTGAAGTGGAGTTTTAAGAAGAAACTTCTACCATTGCCCTCATAATAAAAAAAATGATGGAGCCAAAGAAACAAAAGCAAAAAATGATGAATCCATTGATGTGCCATGGGGAAAACTACCCTTCAACATTATTAGTGAAGTTGACAGAGTGTATAAGCTTATGCAAAATAGATCATACACTTTTCCTAATCTCTTAAAGATTAGGAAACACTTTCACAAGTGATATAGGCTCCTAACCCTTCTCATACCCTATGAGTTTGTAGCTATGTGAACTTGATTTACACTTTACTTGTTGGGACCATTTCATTTCTCTTGTGTTTAAATTTAAATTTGCTAGTGGCCTAGGATTTTTTTTTGTTTTACATCCTTTTAATTTTAAATCCTTTTTTACTCATGTTTAAATAGAAAATTTCATAATTTTTTTATATTCTTAGTGGTCCACTAAGACCTTAAATTGGCATTGTGGCTTGCCATGACCTTAAACTAGCAAATATCTTGGCTTGCCATGGCCCTAAACTAGTAACTACCGTGTGGCCCACCATGGCCTAAAATTGGTAAACAACCTTATACCTCATTTTCACTTTAGTTTATGATTTCATTCCATAACTATTTCAACCTTCTATCACACAACAACCAAGTCTAGCCAACATAGCCAAAACATATATTACAATGCAATGCCATGATATAAACAAAATCAATGACACTATAACATCATAAGGTGAATTAAAACTTGAAATTTAAAATTAAAGTTGTAGTTAAAATGTCCATAATATCATAATCATAGCCAAATAAACTGGCCAAAAAATAAATTTTTTTGGTTAACACTAGTCATACATCAACAATGACAAAAATCACATCAAATGAAATGGGCATGAAAGAAGCAACTGATGGAACTATGGAGCATCTAGTGAAGGAGGTGGATCATCATCTCAATCCCCACTATTTGGGCCACCAATATCTTCTAGTGCCTGTAACATGACAAGACCAAAATCAATTAGCAACCAATAAACATCAAAAATAAAAATTAATGAAATTAAAATTAAATGAAATAACTTGAGATGGTTTAGAAGCTGCATGTTCCATGGGAAAATATTGAAGACCAACCTCTAGACAATGAAGGAGTTCATCTTTAAACATGTTGGACTAATCACCATCCCTAAGATTAAGACTCGTAAGGATACTAGTACTGTCAATGTTAGTTCATGTAGGGGGCTCATGCAAAAACATGGCTAAGGTTGCCTCCCATGAGGTAATAGTAATATGATGAGTAGGAGAAGTAGCTATAGTCACATTATTCACAAATATCTTATATACATCCTCTACATTAATATCCAAATAGCTTTAGCTTTTGCTACTCAATGGACTCCTCCTATAGCCACTTAAGGTAAGCACCTTACTCAATCTTATAGATCCTCTTGTGGTCCTTTTGATTAAGTCCCCACTCAAGAACCCAAACATAGTAGTCCTTCCACTCATTATCCTTGCAATTGATGAGATCGATTTGAAGCTTTGTTGCATAAGCTCTCTAGCAAGGCAGACCTTGCTTTGAAGTGCATTCCAATAGTGAGACTAGAGTATCTTCTTACTGCATAAAGACTCTCTATTTATTGCTTGATCCTCTATGAAGTCTTTGCAATCCTGAGGTATATTACCTTCTATTTCAATATTTTTTTCTCCTCGCTCAATGTTATGACTTGTTCCTAGAGGAACTCATTAGAATGTCTACATTTGCATAAAGACTTAGCACATGAGAGTGCACATCTAGTCGCACCCTCATACATCTTACATGGGACATTCTCCATATTAGAAGGTAAGGAAGAAAACACATTGACCTTTATTGGCTTATTGGGATCCCATCTTAGGTTAGGAATTGTAACCAACAAAATGAAACCTAGTTAACAATGAAAACTACATAACCAAGAAAACCAAGTAATAGATCAAAAACATAAAAGGAAAAATGGGTTAAAACTCTTACTAATCTTAGGAGCTATTTATTGTAATTGGTTGATCATATATTTAGCTACACATCACATAAATTATAGTTTATCAAGGGTTTCCATCCATGGTTGCATGGGGAAGGTAGAAGTGGATGCTTCTATCTGTGGCTCTTAAGCTACAATAAGTGTAGTAAATAATCAAACGATCATGGTCATTACTAAAGAGGAATCAATGAAATATGACATGCACAACACTTAGAGTTAAAACTTATAACTATGTAAATGATCCTATGATGTGGCAATAGGAGGTTCAATCATTTGTGGATCCTCTAGCATGGTGTCAAAGTGGCCCATATGAGGAAAATGAGGCAAGGCCTCCTTGTCCAACACATTATCCTTGTAATGCTTCAATATATCTTTCTCCTGACACTGCATCTCCTCCTCCTCTTAACACCTTCACTCCTCTTTAGTAGTGGTTGTTGTTGCTATAGCCTCCCACTCCTATTGCTTATTTGCAAAAGGCATCAACCATGAAACATAAAATGGCTTAGCACATCATATGAAGCCACAAATCAACCATAGCATTTGAACAAAGTAACAATAAGGCAATGAATACATATCCTTGATTTCAGTTTGCATTCCTTTAAGCTTGACATACATCTTTTGTTTGGGAGGTTGCCCAACCACTGGTGTTGGCTATGTGACCAAAGGCCTCTTAAGTTTCTCCTTGGCAATAGCCTCAACCTGTACATGTAACCTTTGAACCTTCCTAATGCTGTTTGGTATAGTAAGAGGCTTAGCCCTAATACTATTAGGAGATCTACAATGTTTCCCATCAAGGTCATTGGTGGGGGACAGAAAATGTATCATCTATAGCTTTTGGTGGATCTTGGGCCCTGGTGGTTGGGGTAAGAAGCTTCATCTAGGCTTGTCAAATTAGGATGGATCTTCCATCCTTTCTCACCACCAAAAATTTTATGAATCTTTACAAGTAAGTTGAAAAGAGTGTGAAATGTATATGGCACTTCATAGTGAGGTTCTCATGAAGTTTTTGGAACTTGAACTAAAGCTTAGAAACCAAGTGTGCAACCCAATTGAATCAGGTACCCTCGGTGAGTACCTACTTCGTGGCCCAAGCTTGTTCCAGATCCAAGATCTTTCCCTATGATAATAACTTAGGAAATGCTTGGGATTAGAACAAGGGATACATCTCCCTAATCAATGATGATTTGATCTCTCTTAGAGGGTATCCCTTGCTATCACAATGAGTGTTGAACCATTCTTCCACTTCTTCATGATGATCCACCTCTTTCCTTACTTTGACAACAACTAACATGCCATCATTTGAGACATCGAAGATGTCACTACATGTTGATGCATTAATGTCCAAAATAACAATCACATCATGAACATGGATGATGGAACTCTAAAAATCTTGGTTAAAGGAGTTAAACATGTTTAACATTTTTGCAATAGGAACGATTGGTTTTAAAGCCATGAAGAGCTTAAACAGGCCTACATGGATTATCCTTGCATGTATAGCATTGGGTGCTTGATTTGATAACCAATCCTATGAGGACTCCACCTCACTAAAATTAAGGATCAAAGTCTCTTCCATACATCCTAAAGTGATAACTGTAACTTTAGTAGATGCAGTGACAACTATAATATAGCAAAAGGTAGCTCGCTATACTTCACATAGGTGCAAGAAATTACAACAATATAACTACATAAATGACAAAGAACAAAATAGTCTAATAACCATATAATTAGAAAAGTGTTAGCATAAAATCAAAAACTTAATAACACTTACTTTGCCTATATGACTCAGGCATCATAGGAGCTTTGGGTTGTGGGTCCAAGTCTAAATCATCAAGAGATGGGATGGCCCACCAGCTATCCATGCTCCTGTTTACTAGGCATCTCTTGTAGGCCTTAGGGTGACACATAATTCTACTCTCAAGGTTCCAATACAATTGCTCCAACACTGCAAGCCTCATGTTTGGGATCTTAGTGAACATCTCTAGAGTTGTGTGAGCTAGAAGTAAAAGGTTATTAGCCTTGATCATCCATCCTAAACCTACAAGCAAGTAAAACAATAAACCATACATGGTTACAACCTAAAACACACAACAGAAAAAAAACAAATATAACAATACTACTTATCCCTTTATGTGATAGATGGTGCCAGGAGGGTTTTGGAACATGTGTGGCCATGATGGCCAACAATCACGTTGTTGTCCAAGTTATACTATCTAAATTCAGGCATCTTCCAAATTTGTGATAGTTTATGAGAATCTATAGTGGTTGTGTCATCATGTGTCTCCCCTCCTACATGGGTGTCAAGTTCATCCATGATGTATTTCACAATCAAGTTGGAGGATTTAGGTAGGATAGTCTCCACGATCATTTTTACTACCTCAAACTTCAAGTGTGACCAAACTATCACACTATAGTTATGAAGTAGATAAGCTATGAAGTCTGAGGCCCCCTTCCTAAACCATATCCCATATTGATCCCACTCCATGTTGGGGCTTGGGGATTTAGGTGTTGGCATGTTGATGCAACACAATAGCCCCACCATCTCTATCACCACCAAGATGGACTTCAAGAAGGCCCTGTAAAATTCAACCATAACAATTGTAACCATGCAACCTTGAATCAAAACCCTTATAACCATTAAACATAGAAAAAAACAACACTTAGACAAAATTTAAAGTAGTTTACATAAAATGATTATTTAAAACTAAAATTGTAACAATGACAGATTACAACTGAAAACAAGAAATTGATAGTTTAGGACTAAAAACATGAAAATGATAGTAAAATACTAAATTCTCTAGAAAATATTTCAACAGATGACCTATGACTATAACTAACATTCCATCAAATTTCACACTTAGCACCAAAACAGCTATAGGAAAACACTTGGAAAAAATATGAAAAAAAAATTAATCTAATTCAAACCACCTCTAGCCTCTTCCTAACATCCCAAAGAATCCCCAAGACCATGGGACATTGATGGAAAAAAAATTTCACAACCTCAACATTGCCCATCTTTAGAGGGGTAAATGCATCATACCCTTGCAACCACGATTTTGCACAACCAAACAAAAATGACCACAACTAGTTAATCACTTAATAAAATTTAATGATTCCATAGCTATTGGAATTGTAAAACCTTAAAATATAACCCCATAGTAATAAATAATTATAAATCTTAACCAATGTTTTAGAAAATATTACAACATTGACATGATCATAGCTATCAAAAAATTCACCAAAAATTTGTTTAATCTCCAAAAGAAGGGATTACACCATTATTTGAAAGCTTAAATTAAGAACTATGTGTTCATAGCCATAGAAAATGTGAAACCATTATATTTTTTTCAAAAAATAAATAAATTTGTGAACTTTCATGATATTTTAAAAATGGCAACGAACCCTACATACCCAATGTAACTCAGATGGTCATAACTTCATCATTACAACTATAAATCAAATGGGACTACAAAATTTGGGAACCTTGAACATAATATTACAAAATCATAACAACATATTTTCAAAATATATAGACATTATCTTAGTAAAAAATACAAAAAATTTCTTGCTTTTTCACTCAAAAATCACAAAACTTACAAAAGCTAACTTAATCCAGCCATCAATTATAGCAAATACAACCAAAATAACTCATAAACATTTGAAAATGCATCAAAATAAGGGTCTAGGATTGTGTTAAAATTTAATTTTATCAAATCCTTCATCCTAGATCTAAGGAAAACAACCATACCACCTAGTTTTTGGAAAAAAGCACTTATACAACAAGGCTATTTTACAAACTGAATCTACCAAAGAAAAAACAATAAAAAAACCCCTAGAAATACATAGACATGGACAAAATATGAGTATGATTTATGTAGAATTAAAAAATAACAAGTACAAAAGCATATATCTGAAAAAAAATAGAAAACCAAAAATGGAATACATAAAATGAAATAGAAAACTGGTGAGAATGGCCTACCTTGGAAAGGTGGTAGTCAAATTCTTCCCAATCCTTGCATGAGGTAGGCATGCTAGAGTTTTAGCAGTGGAATTCACCTCCTACAATGTAGGATTCCCCATAGGTGTCATTTTCTTGGTCATGATGCTAAAAATGGAAGTAGGAAACATGGAAAACCCTTATTCTTGGAATTACTATGCTAAAGTAGGATGCCAATGGATGCACTACACTAGTAGTAGTCCACTAATGAATGTCACTATGCTGGTAGTAGTTCGTATGGGGGTGGAAATACTGCTAGAAACTCACCAGTAATTAGACTACACTAGCAATAGTTAGTATGAAGTGGCAACACTATTAGAGATTCACCAATGGCTAGACTATGCTAGGAGTAGTGAAAAAATAGTCAGTATTGCACTAGGAAAGGTAGTAGATAGCAACAACATCAGGAAAGCTCTCTAACTTAGGCATAGTAACAAAAAGTGGAACAAGTAATAATGATTTTTCCAAGTTTTTCTAATATAGCACTAACCCATACCTAAGCGCCTAAGTGGAAATGTTGGTTTTTTATGGAACTCCAATTTACTTGGGTACAAAAATGGAAACTAGGGCTATGATGATGTTATTTGAAGCTTTTTGTGAAAAACTTGCTAAGTTTAGATGGGTCTTGCTTAATATTCCAAGAAAAAAATGTAAATAACTATGTCTACGCTAAGCTTTTCTAACTTTTTAAGCATGACTATGCTAAAATTAGCACTATTGAAGGTTGTAGAATTACTAGTTCCATTTCAAATTCCACCCTAAACTCTCAGAAATTTTGAAACATTGCCATATATAGCAAATTTGGGCAAGCAGTTGTCACTTTACCAAGACTATGTTGAAGGGAAGCAAGGACTATGCTAGGATAGTGTAGTCCATGATGGAATGGGCTTTCAAAAGCCTACCCAACCTCCAAAATCCTCCAAATTGATTGTTTAGCTGTATAAAACCTTAGCTAGAACCCCTAATAGCACAAAAAATTGATCAAAAGGCATCCAACTTTGATAAGAATCAAGCCTCCTCTTCAACTATGCTGAGAGAAGTGAAGGACTATGCTAGGCTGGTTTAGTCCTAACTACTACCTAGCGTAGTCCAACATCATATCTTAGCTTGTTGCAACCTTAAGTATCCTATCCAATTAACCTTGAAGAGATACATTCTTTCCCTAAACCCTAGTTTGAGCCTCTAGCAAGTCCAAAGCATGATCGATTGTAGTAAATGACATTACTTTTTTCCTTTCCATTGTGACTAAGCTAGTGAAACCAAGGACTATGCTAGGCTAGTGTATTTCAAGTCTAGGCCTAATTTAGTCCCCTTGAAAGTTATGAAAAAGTTTGAAAAACATGAAACTTGATAACGGTCAACTCCAAAACCTTAGTTTAGACCAATATTACCATGAAACTAACTTTAATACCTTTCATCATGACTACATTGGAGAGATGATATGACTATGCTGGGCTAGCATAATTCATATGAGAGCCTAGCATAGTCCCTCAAAAATTACTTAAAGTTACAAAAAATAGGCTAAGATTACTATCAACGAAACCCTAACACTTAGTGTAAGCATTTCACTTCAAAAAATTACATTTCCACCAATTTTAAGAATCCTACACTGACTATGCTCGACCAATGTATTCCCCTACAAAGCCTAGTGTAGTCCTCTAAAAATTGATTGCAAATTGCTAGAAAAGACCTAAAATTGCCTTCGCTCGACCCTAAAACCTTATCTAAGTTAATTTAGTATCCAAACATGCCATTTTTCATAACTTCTGGTTACTCTAGACTAGACTACATTGAGGGGGAGAGGAGGACTACTTTGGGCTAGTGTAGTCCCTCCTAGAGCCTAGCATAGTCTCCCCAAATTACAAGAAAACTTACCAAAAATCATCCAAGTTCACTGCCAGTCAATCCTAACACCTTGTTAGAAGCCTTTGTTGACCATGGAAACTACTTTTGACCATCAAAGTCTAAACTACATTGATGAAAAGATGGGACTATGCTAGGCCAACGTAGTCCCATTCCAAGCCTAACGTAGTCCACACCATGAACTCCACAATAATTCAAAAATCACTCAAATTACCTCTATCAATCATAGGACCTTACCATGACACATTGAGACCACCAAGCCTTGCATTTAAGTTAAAATTCATCATTCCTCACACCTTAAATACATCGAGGAGAGATTAGGCCTACACTGGCCCAACGTAGCCCCTCTTAAATCCCAATGTAGTCCATACTGAATTTCCATAAGGACATAAAATCCACTTTTGATGAACCCTAGAGCATCATTAAAGCCTCTCTCACCATGAAATGCATTGTTTTTGGTCATTTGTTTATTATGGAAAATATGAATACATTGAGGAATGTTGGGACTATGATTAGTTAGCATAGTCCCCCTCTAGGCCTAGTGTAGTCCCCATAAACTTGTCGAAAAATTGTCCAAAATTATTCAAAATCCACTTTTAAGAGTCCTAAGGCCCACCAGAGTTAAATTCAACAACAAAACTCAATTGTTCACCCTTCCCAATGTCACTACACTAAAGGGAGAACAAGGACTATGTTGGGCTAGTGTAGTCCTTGCCCAAATTCAACATAGTCCACTTGGGAGTAGCTAAAATAACTCAAGAATTACCCAAATAAACTTTAAGAAAGATCCAAAACCCTACTAGAACATGCCTAAACCCTAGAACCTTGGGAAACAAGCCAAAATTCATTATTTTTCAACTTTTTCTCATTTGGAGTCCTTGACTATGCTAGGAACTACATGCTCAGCATAGTCCCATGGTATCTATCCATCCAAAACCCAAACAAACATGAAAACTAGCAATTTTTGCATCGAAACCCTAGCTAGTGATACTAGTGACCCCAAAAGCCCATTAGGATAGTTTATCAAGTATTTAAACTAATCAAAATCCATTTTCCACTTCTAACTATGTTGAAGAAGCTAGGGACTACACTAGACCAAAGTAATCTCACTTGGGATGGAAAATGCAGCAACGAAAATTGATAATAAATAGCTTAGGATGGTCCAAAATTGACCTAGAATGACTAAAACCTTGCCCCTATGGCCCCCAGTTGTGAATTTCACTTTGTTTCAACCCTAGAAATTGTCCAAACTCAATCATTCCTTATGACTATGTTGGGCCTGGTAGCCTAGTGTAGTCACCCCTAAAACTAGGATTTTTAACCTTCTGAGAAGCCAAAATGGTACAAAAACTTTCCGATCTTCAATACCTACCTTTTATGCTAGCTATTTAGATCATCTAAAGATTGAAAATGGCCATACCAAGCCCTAGAAAGTGCCCTTGAAGGTCAACTAAGGTTGAAGAAGGTAGGACTTTGCTTGGCCAACATAGTCCCCAGTAGGGCCCAGTGTAGCCACAATAGAAGTGCCATTTTTTTACTTTTAAACAACTCTAGAAAGAACTCCTCATGTGCTCAAGGTTTTCCAACAACCCTGTAGCCCCATACCATGGCCCTCTAAGTCCTAATATTGGCAAAATATAATCTTTTTTGACTAGTATTAGCCACTTTTTACCATATGTATTTCATTTTCAGAGATTTGACCTTTTTTTAGGCATTGTTTTGTATTAATGACCTTCGTTATCATTAATTGACTTTATAAAACATCCATATAACTTCCTATTTTATCATGTTCACCTTATTTTCTCTCTTATCTTCTTTGGTTGACCTTATATGACCTTTGTTTGATTCCATTGATAATTATTTATCTATTATAGCCTTGGTTGATCTTGTTTTCACTTTTGTTTTTCATTGGGATAACATATGTTTACACATTTACCAAAGTATCTTATATCATTTTAGCATGTTTACTCATTTTTACCCAGGTGTTAGTTAATGTGCTTGAGTGGGCCTCATGGTGATTTTGAATGATGCATCGATCCCAATTATCTAGACCTTAAGCCTAAGAGTCTTATTAACCACATATCCTCAATAAAAAAACCTATAAGGTGGCTTGAAAGCCTAGTCAAAACCCTTGATCTAGAGGTTGGTGACATTACTAAAGACTCTCTGGCTAAGGTTCTTGTTACAGCACATAGTGGTGAGGAGAAAACCCTTAAACTAAGTTCCTCAATGAAACTTCAATAGGCTCAAGACATCACCAAGGTTCTACAAGATAACATTAAGGCCTTTGCCTAGTCATATGAAGATATGCCAGGTTTAGATCAACAGTTAGTCTAACCAAAATCATACATGACCCTAGCATTAGACCAATTACGTAGAAAGTTTGCAAGATTAGACTAGACTTAGCCTTGGCATTTCGTGATGAAATTACAAAGTTATATCAAGTTGGTTTCATTAAAGCTATTGACTAGGAAAAATGGATATCCAACATCATGGTAGTCCCTAAGAAAAATGGAAGTATTTGTATTTTCATCGATTTCTGAGACCTAAAGAAGGAAACTATTAAGGATGACTTCCCTTCACCTAGTATTAATCAACTCATTAGTACTACAATTGGACATGCCTTATTATCCTTTATGGAGGAGTTCTCAAGATATAACCAAATTAGGATCAATCCAGAACACCAACTTAGCATGACCTTCATGACCCCTGGGGGTACTTTTTGCTATACTATGATGTCCTTTGACCTTAAGAACGTAGGAGCAACCTACCAAAGAGTTATGATGTATATCTTTAGTGATTACATGTTATGATTACTCAACGATTATGTAGATGCTTTAGCCCTTAAGTATAAGGTGGCTAATGACCATGCTAATGACCTAGATCTTGTGCTTAAATGGTGTCTCACATATGAGCTTAGACTTAATTTGAAGGAATGTGTCTTTGCTATTAAAACCAGTAAGATGCTTGGATTTGTAGTGTCTAAATTAGGGATTTTTGTTGACCTTGATAAGGTTAAGGCCATATCTAGATTAGCAGTGCCTATCAACCTTAAGGAGCTTTAAGGATTACAAGGTAGACATCATTTAATTTGTAGGTTCATCACTAGGCTTAAAAATAAGCTACAATTCATACAATACTTGCTTAAGAAAGGAGTTTACTATGAGTGGATAGCTCAATGCTAAGAAGCCTTTGAAAACCTTGAGCAAGATTTGGAACAACTACCGATAGTCTCTCCTCCAAAAGAAGGTAAATCATTTTACATCTACCTTACCATCTTTGAACCATCCATTGCCACTTTACTCTATTAGAAATGTGATGATGGAGTAGAAATGCCAATATACTACCTTAGCCATGTATTAGTTACCCACGAGATCAAATATTCTAAAGTAGAGAAGTACTTTCTAGCACTAGTCTTCTCATTGAAGAAATGGAGATAGTACCTCTTTTGAATCCAGGTCAACATCATTTGCAAAGACAACATACTTGGAGCCATAATGACCAATATTTATGAGAGTAGTTGTAAAGCTTGATGGAAAGCCATAATAGTGGAGTTTGGTCTTCATTATATTTTTCAATCTTTAATGAAAGGTTAAGCTATAGTCGTACAACTTACTATTTCAACTATTGAGGACTGAGTAGCCATAGACCCTAAGTTTCGTAATGAATAGGTTAACACCATTAGTTAGGTTCTTGAGGGCTATGAGAAAGTCATGCACTTTGATAAAGCTTCAATTACCCATGGGCTAGTGCCACTACTATCATAAGGATTCCAACTAGTGTAATTTGATCCTTTGCTTATCATTTTGATTTTTCATACACTAATAACATACTGGAGTGAGAGGGTTTGATTAGATGAATGATGGTAGCATGTGACCTAGGAATTAAGCATTTAATGATCAAAGGCAATTCTCAACTAGTGGTCAACCAAGTAACTAAGGTTTACACATGCAAAGCCAAACATTTACAACCTTACTATGACTTAGGAAAGCAACTCTTATAACAAGTTATAGATGTTTATATCTAGCACATACCCCAGAATGAGAATGACATAGCTAATGCCATTGCAATGTTAGCCCTTAATGTTACTCTAGATGTGTTTAGAAAATTTTCCACCTTAACTATGGACTATGCTATCCCCATTGCATAGAGTGCTAAGGATACCTTTGTGGTTGTAGCTCATACTACTCCTATAAAGGAGTGGTATGATGATATCAAGTTTTACCTTATGCATGGTGAATCTTCATAAGGCCTAACTACTACTCAACATGACATTGTACGAAAACAATTAAAGCAATATGTCATTGTAAGTAATAACACATTATGTTGATGATCCTATGATGGCATATTGTTGAAGTGCTTGGGTAGAGCCAAAGCTAGAACAATCCTAGAGCAAGTTCATGAAGGTGCTTATGGTGGGCATATAGGACCTAGAACTATGATTTCTAATATTAGATGATAGGTTATTACTAGTCTTATATTAAAAATCATTGCCTGCACAAAGTAAAAACTTATGACACATGCCAACAACATAGAAACCTCATACCCATACCACTAATTCAGTTGCACACTACTTAGATCACTTGGTCATTCCAACAGTGGAAATTGGATATCATTGGACCTATAATGCCTAAGTCTTCCGTAAGGCATAACTTCATCATCATCACAATCAAATACTTTACTAAGTAAGGAAAACTACATCTAAAAAAGTATGTAGATTCATCTTGGACAATATAGTAGCCCATTTGGATATACCTATGACCATAGTCATAGACAATGAACCATAGTTTAGTAGCCAAGAAATGAAAATTTTTTGTCATGACCTAAGAATTAAACACTCTTTCTTGTCACATTATTAAACACAGGCCAATAGACAAGCTAAAGTAAGCAACAAGACCATCATTAACTTGCTCAAGAAGATGCTCAATAATAATAGGAACAAATGGCATGAATGACTTATCCATGCACTCTAGGTCTACAGAATGACATATTGTACCATAATAAGTGTAACCCCCTATAGCCTTGTTAATGGTTCTAAAGCTATTTTAGCTTTTTAATTACAAGTGTCATCACTCCAAGTGGCCTTATTCAACTTCATCAATGATGAGTAGAACAAGGAGTTATGTACAATGGACCTAGACTTGGTGGAGGAGTAGCGAGTGCGAATTCTTGCTCACATTGAGCACTACCAAAAGAGGTAGAAATAGCAATACCATCATAACCTTAGCTAGCACAAGATCAAGGAAGGGGACCTATCCTTTAAGACCATTCATGAGCATGTAGAAAAATTCTCAGCCAATTGGGAGGAACCTTTCTTAATCACCAAGGCCTATGCAATAGAGCCTACTAGATAGCAAACATGAATGTGAATGAGTTGGTCAATCCAATCGATTCCTACCTCAAAACATACTACATGTAGGTTGTAGTAGCCATGGTAATGATGACCATCAACAAGTGAGCCCAATCTCTATGGTTTTCCATGATCCTAACTGGCATCATAACCTGCTAGGGCTTTAAACTGGTAATGTAGCTTGGAAAAGCCTTCAAATGGCAACATATGACCTCAGGTAACTGAACCATCCTTTGTGGCCTAATGTATCCCACTGTAACAACATAATTTATATCTTTGGATATCTAGTTCTCTTGGAGTTGTGTTTATAGGATGAAGCCTGAAGCCATTAGAAGGGTGCAACTCATCATGTTAGCAAGTCATCACATAACCTTGATGCACAAGATTTGGTAAATTTTTCCTATTGTACCAAGAGTGTTGGTTCCACATTGTTTCCTTTGAGCCCAATCTTGTAGCCTGAGTATAACATTCCATACCTTGAGCAACAATGATGACCTACGTTAACACTCATGCATCATGGTCATATGGCATCCCTTCATTATGCTTTTCCTCCAAGTCCACTTGAATGTAACACATCTCGTTCAATGCAAAATGCTAAGTCCATTGAGCATAACACACCTCATTCGATGGGAAAACCCTAAGTTCACTTGAATGTAATGAATTTCATCAGTAAGAAAATGCTAAGTTCATTGGGCATAACACACACCATTTAATGGGGAAAACCTAAGTTTATTTAGTGTAACAAAGCTCACTTAATGGGGAAATCACATCAAAATTAGCCTTTGCAAAGAGCACATTGCCAAGTAGTCAAAGAAACCTTAGAGTGAAGTGTCAATTCCTCAAATGCATTTTCCAAGCAAACCACACTTGTAAACACAAAGTGTATAGCCAAAACTATTTGACCAATATTTGTTAGTCCTTGTGACCATTTCTTCATGACGTCATTACCATTTCATCATCATGGCGTCACTCCATCATCATGAGCACTATTGAGCACAATTTGATACTATCGAATCAAACACATAGAAAAGACATTGGTGATGGACCTATAGTGGTGTTTTGTATTCTTTGTCGATGTCTCTTAGGTTAATCCTCCAGTCATCAAAATTCATGTTGTAAATCCCACTTTTCAACTTGAGGTAAAGTTCCATTGTAAATGTAGGATATGTAGTACATGAGCCACAATCTTGCATATTTTAACTTTTTTGGGGTTGAAAAATGCTTTAAAACTTATTATTGTGTCATTTCCCAACTAGAAATAGGTACTCCATGTTCATATCTAGGCTTGCGTAGGCTGAAAACACCTTTGGAATGGCTAAAAATGGCATTTTCATGAGTTTTCATAGGGGTATGGCCCCAACTATGCTAGAACCATTTTTAGTAGGCATAGTAGTTTTAGTAGGTGATGAGCAACAAGGTACCCCTACACCCAACCATATGAATACAAGAGTTCACGTACAATATAGTCGAACTCCAAGGATTAAGTGCTTATGCACCTACAAAGAACAAGGATGAGTTATGTGATCGTTGTCTTCCCAAACTTACTTGTAAGGCTCAATTGTATGGTGAAGTAAACTTGAGGTATGTGATTTTTATTATTTTATGTTTTATGTTCTTGATGCTTAAAAGAGAGAAATTAGGTAATTTAATAGCTAATTTTATTTAACTAGTTAACTATTCTCTAATTAGTTTTAACACCAGCATTTGTTCCCACTCTCTGGACACATCCTAAACTAGTGTAACACTACTGGGATTACCAAACGCTAGTTGTTACTGGGTTACTAAGTGTTCCCACGTATGCTCGGAGTGTTTGTACTGAGTGTGCTAATTCATTAATAATTAATAGTTCAATAGAAATAACATTGATTAACTAATGAGAGCATCAAATAACAATAAATAACATTAAATGCAATAATTAAGCTATTTTGAATGTTGCAAGGTTTATCACAAAGTTCGTCTTTATTTCTAAACACAAGGTGTGCTTAGGTAGACAATGCTCAAATAAAGATCTATTCACTTTATGACTCCTACTATAGGCACTCAAAAATAATTCTAACTCTAGAATAGAAAAACTACAAGAGTTTAGCTAAGGAACTAAAAACTAATGCAAAACCAAGTGCCCCTATCTCTTATTTATAGGCAACAAGATAGGTTCTGACATCGCATGCCCGATATCACTTTGACATCTCTGATATGGCATATCCAATATTGTGGGTCTAATATCGAGGGTCTGATATCAGGACTCATCAGTAGGCTTAGTAGCTACAGTAGTCACATTAGCTATAGTAGCCATAGTAGCTACAATAGTTAGCGTAGTCATCACCAAACTTGGCAAAAGTGCAATGTTGGAATTTTTGGGATGGCCATTTTCCCAATGATAGCCAACATATGCATCCCAAGTCAATAATGGCCAAACATCAATCTTTATCGAGCATGACACTTTACAAAGGGTCTCACCATTTCTACAGTTTTTGTCCATCTTTCCATTTCCCAATACTTTTCCATTTCCGATTTCTAAAGACTTTAACATACTCACAAAAGATTGTTTACTATTTATAGTAAATGAATAGGTTTTATGGATGTACCCCATTATGGACTTACCACAAACACCAACTATGTTGATAGTAGTTGGTTGACTACACTAACAGTGGTTGGTTGACTATGTTGGAAGTAGTTGGCTGACTACGCTAGAAGTAGTTGGCTAACTATGTTGGTAGTAGTTGGCTAACTACACTAAGCAATATTGGTTGAGTACGATGGTAGTAGTAGCCATTACAACCCACAATCAACACCAATTTTTTAGCAATCAATGACATTTAATAGTAGGCCCAAAAATGGCAACCCTAACCTATACAAGCCCAATGTTGACACCATTTCTAGGTTTTGAATTTTGGGATTTTGACATCTTATATAGTAATTGAGAATATTGAGCACTTTGGCATTTCAAAATCATTTTGCAGCAATATCATTTCCCTTTTTCACAGCAATTTCCATTACCCACCAAACCCATTTGCAACCTAACTACATTTTTAGTAGTAAAAATTGGCACTACACTGGGTGTAAACACCCCCACATAGTTGTCATTATCGCTAAAACTATATACCCTATCCCACTCCATCTTCATTGGTAGCCATTAAAATCCATTATAGTCATCATGTCCTCAACCAATAGTGCCATTTGGTGGCAGAAATTGGGACTACGCTAGGCATAGAGACTCCTACATAGTTTCCATTGCTCCAAATGTGTATTTCCAATCCCGTTTCCACATAGTAGATTGGGTGGAAATAGATGGAAAGTTTTAGTATGCTAAAACTAGGAAGGAACTAGATTGTGGAGGTAGCCTTCATCAATGGACTTCAATCTTTAGTAAGCAACTTTCTATGCTGTTGGCACAAAATTATACACTGTAAACTTAATCTCTTTTATATTCTTTTATAAATTTGTTGGTTTAAGTTATGTAAATTTTGGTTTTTGTTTCTATCTCTACACTTATTTCTATCACTGTAATTTCATTTTTTATTGCCATTTTTAGTAGGCCACTTCTATCTATGTTTTCAGTAGGCCATTTTTAGTAGGTCTTTTTTTTTTACTTTTCTAGTAGGCCATTTTTATCTACATATCCATTTAAGTTTATAATTTCAAAACCACTTCCATTTTATAATTCATAAGTTCCTTGGTGATCAACAAGACTATCCAGGGTGCTTTAAGTTCCATTTTTTGGAGGCCCTTAGGATTTGTGGCTAAAACTATTCCAATGCTTAGATCTTTTGGTTTCCCTTGTTCCAACAACTAAGATTTCTAGCACCAACATTTGGATGGAATGGGTACATCCCATGAACATGGCAGCTGTGGAAACATTTTGTTGGCCTTTATGTACCAAACTGTAAACTATCATCTCTCTTCTTCAAAAGCTCTAGCCTTCTTTTTAAGTTCTTGGTAATCTATCATGTAATGTGCTAGGTTTGTTACCACATCCTTTTATCCATGGTAGCTAGCATTGATGATTTCTAATTCTAAGTTTTTCATGTGTAATTTCTACAGTGCTCTTTTTTATCGACAAATTTCTTTTTGTACATTGTATACACAACCACTATCCACTACTCTAATTCATTTTAGGATCTACCTATTATTAATATGACCTAGCTAGCATAATGAAGGTTTTCTAACCCCATGTATTATGTAAGGTCTTCAATATGCATGTCTTTGTTTTTCACCTTTTCTTGATGCACATGAGCTAAACTATCCAAGAGGGGTTGCTAATATAGATTTTGTATAGAAAGAAAATTGATCTTGGCCTTTACCATCTAGATCCCTTTTCATTGATATGCTTGTACATGACAACCTAATCTTTGAAATGCTCTTTTAGCCTTTCATGCTTCTCGACCTTATGTTTCCATGCACTTATTTCAATTACTAACTTTTGGAGGATGGTGTGGACTTCTTTCATTGATAAGGTTTTGTTCTCGTAGGCCAAGCAACTCATGTCTTGGTTGACTCAAACTAGTTGTTCTTTAAGCTGTTAAATGCATTCTTTGAGAATATATTTCTTCTTTTCTATGTTTTTCAATCTAGCATTATTAGTAGCAAGTCATTTGTTCTTCTCCTGTGAGTGCTTTGAAATGTGCATAAATTTGGACTTTTGCCACTGATGCATCCCAGACTTCCTTCTTCTTCTCCTTTTCCATCATCGTGTTATGGTCAATAAGCTATCTTATGTGGTTAGTTTTGAATTGTTCAAGTTGGTTAGGTAATACAAATTATGTAGGATCTCTTCTTTTAGCTTTCAAAATGGCTAACTCCTATTGAAACCACTGCACCTCATTTTCTACATGCTTAGCCCTAGTTTCAACTATGATCAACTTTCCTCTCATAATGATAAAATTAGACTAAACTATAGTGATATTACTTGGGATATCAAAAAGTTTTGGTATGACTTTTCTCATCTATAGTAGTTGGTCTAAAATATAATCATGCTTTGTAGGGGTCATCGAGATTCGAAGAAGCATTTGAGCATCGCATGCTCTAGTGATGTCACCTGGTAGCACAAAAACTACATTAAATGATTATTTTATGTAAATATTGATGAACTATTTGGCTCTTGCTACATCTTGGTGTTGCATGACCACAATAGTGGCACCTTCACCATTTTTGAATATTACTTATAATGATGTAGCATTCCTAGAAATCTATTGTGTGCAATCTTCCTCTCCTTCTGCTAGCATTGACACCTACCCACTCGATCTATTGATATGGTGGACCTTATAGAGCTTTCTCTTAATATATAAAAATTAGTTTCCTCTCTTATTCTCTAGCTGATGGTCTCTACAATCTATTGCAGATGGCTCATAGATGGTTTGTAATCCTATGGCTACAGTGGAACTTATTATTTTGTTGTTCCATTTATGACTTGCTACTAGGTCCTCCTTATTGTTATTCATTAGTAGTTGGAATGCGAGTGATAAGGATGGTAATTGTAGCTCCCTCAGTGCCTATTAATTTTTCTACTTGATTTTTATTTGGTGGAATTGGCTTGAACATCTCTACATAGGAAGCATTTTGGGCCTTCCTAGGGACATCATTGGTATATCTAAGGATTCTAACTTGTCAGCAAAACTTCTTGATGAGGTGAGAAATGGAAGTGTTAGATTCCTTTCCTTCTCTTTAAACTACCTTTGGATTTTGAGGAAGAACAGATGGGCAATGTTAGCGTTGAATTCTCCCATTAGGATTGCACTTCCTCTAGTAGCATATGTAGATATTTTATTAAGCCTTTTGGTTTAAAATAGGTGATAGGTTCAAATCTTGAAGTATATTTTTTCTTCTACTTAGAGCTCACTATATTCTTTATCATCTTTGCCATATGTCCTTTACAACCATAGCCTCTTGGCATCAGTGTATAATTTGGTAGAAATCTATGTCACATTTACCCCTTCATTTGGGATGTTGAGGGCCTTTGTAATTTCCTCTACGAAATAAGGCATAGAGACTCCTTCAATTTTGACTATAGCATCTACTTACTTATTCTAATAGAATTGGTCTATTTCTCCCAACTACTAGTCACCACTGTTGGACAAAGTGGGCCATAAGGGAGATGCTTGGAGCTACATCTTTATAACTTCTAAAGAAAACCCCATAAAAAGACCAAAATTCAGCTCCACAATGACCACAGACATAATAGACTTTTCTTGGATTACTTGGATACATTTAGGAGACAATGTGAGGTGTTGCCCTTGTTTAGGCATTAGTGGAACTTTTACCTCTCTATGTGTGGAATGCTTAGTAATAGAATTTTGTTGGTTAATGCTAAATGATTAGGCCTCATATTCCATATGCTTAGCTTGTGGGGTTTGTTCCCCTACTTGGCCTTTCCCATAGCCTCTTGGTATTTTGCTCCCATTCTAGGAAGGTCCTTTAGCTACTGGTCTCTTCAAGGCCATCTACAATCAACAATGGTTTGAAATTATTAAAGTGTATAAATTATTTCTTAATAGTTCTTTATCTTTCTCATACCCTTGATTAGACCAAGTCCTGTTCTTATTATGAATGCAAAGTTAGAAAAATTTCAAAAATGAAACCCCTTAAGTGTTATATCTTTGATTACTTATGACCTTCAACAGTTATCATTTCTTTGTTAATTGTCCTTGAAATAGTTGATATGGTTAAGTAGGAGAATTGGTTAAGTCATTTGGCTTGAGTTTGATTAATTAATGATAATGTTTTTGTTATTTTCAAAGTTCATAAGGAAGAAATCTCAGGTAACAAAAGTTTATTAAATGGATAGACGATGGATTAAGAATTTCATATGCATGGACAGATTATTAGATGATATGAGAAGTATTTATTAGATCTTGATGATTTTATAGGCACAATATGATTTAAAATTTCTTTCCAAGTATGAAATAAAATAGTTATACAAGTGGATCCTCCCCAAACTAGGCTCCAACCCTTAGTGCCCTTGTATAACCACACCTAAATGTGTTCTTAGGCACTCAAGGAGTTGAATGTAAGACATACATGTCTAGTAAAATACACACATTAGTATCTCTAGATTGGGAAAATATCACTGTATTATACAAAACAACAATGTTATGACTGATTATATAGTGAAGTGAGATGGATTGTAGAAGGGATTGCTAAAACTGGAACACAATGTATCTTATCATAGGCATAATGAATCCTTGTGTGTGATCTATATTTAGAGTAATCATTAACCATTCTTCCCAAGATTCAAACCAAGTCCAAACCACATTCTAGTGACATTGCATTATTTTGTCTCTAGAAGTTACAATCGTAAGACCACCATTATTGCAAGGAGTATCACCACTTGGCATGTTGTTCAAGGGAGGAGTTTATTCATTGCACATTTTATTTTTCAGATTCTTGAGAAGCTGCCTACCTTCAAGCATGGGTAACATGTATTTCTATTGGGATCCCTAGATATTTATTTTGTGCAGGTATTTTATTTTTAACTATGTCAACCTTATTGTTGGTGACCGTTTGGGACACGACCGCCAACGAGTGTCCTCAAACAGGATTTAGGTGCCTACTGGTCTCTGGCAACACCAAGGCCCAAATACCTCCAAATAAACTCAGTAGTTAATGTGAGTATGTGTGTGTGCTATTGCGGCATGTGGTTGTGTAAAATGTAACAATTGCGTTGTGTGTGAACTACAAATGACTTACTTTAAAGAGATTCAGCCAACTTTGCCAAGTACTGTGAGTTGTTGAAAATTTCCTATTTTGTTCAACTGCCTAGTCTACGTGGTCCTTATAATACCTACTTGTAAAAAATAAAATTTTGCAAAAACATTTGAGCACAACTCCGCAA
>MNCI01000310.1:16511-147745 GCA_015680685.1 Gnetum montanum | reverse complement strand
GAATACCAAATCTGAGCCATATCCTTAAGATTTGATACAAACAACCTACAAGCTTGATCTTGATGTTGAATATTTGCATGAGCTAAAGCTAACTCAAACATGTGAATATATTCTTCAGCTAAATAAGCTTTTCCAGGAATGAAAGGCTCAGGCAAATATTTGTAAACTACCTTAGAAATATCATTGTAATTTTGAAATCCTAACGGTGTAACTCGTTGCCAAAGATTAGCCATCCTATTCCTTTGAAATGTTGAACTCTTAGACTTTCTAGATCTTCTCTTACGAATTGACAAACCAGAGATAGTGGGTGATCTTATTGATCTTCTAGTTTTCACTCCACTACTTGTTCCCAATTCCAAAACTTTCTTTTGTTCTTCTTCTGATGAAGAATTAGTATTAGAATCTAGAATATCCTTTGAAACTTTTAAACTTTCCAAACTATGAAATTTCTTGGTCATGAACTGAAAATAGTATCTAATTTATTTATCCTTACAAATAATTGTTGATGTGCTAAAATTATAAGGCTTATGAACCTAGAGGCTTAATTTTCAGCCCTCCTTCTAGTGCCAAAAGAACTGTTGGCAACCGTTTGGGACGCGACCACCAACGAGTGTCCTCGAACAGGATTTAGGTGTTTGTTGGTCTCTGGCGACACCAAGGCCTAGATACCTCCAAATAAACTCAGTAGTTAATGTGAGTATGTGTGTGTGCTGTTGCAACGTGTGGTTTTCTAAAATGTAACAATTGCGTTGTGTGTGAACTACAAATGACTTACTTTAAAGAGATTCAACCAACTTTGCCAAGTACTATGAGTTGTTGAAAATTTCTTATTTTGTTCAACTGCCTAGTCTACGCGGTCCTTATAATACCTACTTGTAACAAATAAAATTTTGCAAAAACATGTGAGCACAACTCCACAAATCTACTCNCTGCGTAAACTACCACGTACGAGACTCCATTTTGACTAGATAATAGATGTCAACGATTGCATTCAAACAGAACCTTTAAAAGACTTGACAATTTCTGATTGAAATACCACGGGAATTCACTTTAAAGATAAAAAGAAGCTATTCTGGTCCCATCAAAATACCAAAGATTTTTTGAACCCTCTCGACTACTGAATTGTTCAACGGCATGACTACAAACAGAGGCTCTTTTACAACAATCCCAATAGCAGTTCCCACACGTTGCATAATAATGAAATTTACTACTAAAATTCTCTTAAGGATTTTAAACATAAGCACTTCTATGGAAAAATTTTAATAGAAATTTCTATCGGGCAACAAGAAATAGTAAGAGCAATCTAGAAATCCCAAAATTACTTACCAAGGATGATACTATCTAAACCACTAGCTAAAAAATTTAAACAAAATAAAAAATAAAATACATAACTCACAGGACCATGACAAAGAGGCTGAAATCTTTCCTTTAGCAAACCATGTTACAAGAAATCGTCTTTACAAATCTTCTTTGTAGATGCTCTTCTCAAGACCCAAAGTGTCTTCAAGTGAGAGAGCCCAAGTGCTAGCTAGTAGCTTTCCAAAACNTCTCCAAGTGAGATGTGTGAGACCCCAATATCTCCCCCCTCTCTTTTCTTTTTCCACCTTGAAGCCTTTTTATAGGCTTCAAAGGTAGTTAAATATGCAAAAATATCTTACCTAACTTCTCTCCTAACTGACTTGCCCAACAAGTTAGGGAGTATTTAACTTAGGAAGTTAGGAAGTTAGGGAATAGATAAATATTGCTTTTGAAAAATAATTCCAACAATTTCATATAATTGTTCACAATTATAGCCTCAATAATCTTTGCTTTTAGATTTGAAGAATGCTTATGGAGCTCTTAGTGTTTTAATAAACAAGGTGATAATACAATATCTACCTTGGCATAAATATTGTTGATGCCTTATTCTTAAATATTTTATGTACATTTGTACTCTAGTGAAAATGACCGAAAAAAATCAAATTTGAAACTCCAAGCCCGAATGCAAAGGCGCTAGGCCTGGAACAGTTATCAAACATTTCTGAAATATCTCGCTTCTGCCTGGAATCGTTAGCAACTACCACCGTGGGAGAAGGCTCAGCCGCTGCATCCGACATCGTTGCTACATTCGGTTGCTGGGAGAAAATATGGAAATGAAAGTGATTCATTGAATGAATAGCCCTGATCATAGGGTTTCGGTTGCCTGAAACTGTTTTATTTTGCCCCAAATTCACTAGGGCTTCCTGTGTCTTCATATTCATGCAAATTGTTCTTTAAACTTTCTGCCATTAATTTCAAGGTTTAGGGAAAATGCATCGTAGATCTGAGTATCAGAGAATACGGCATCAGGTAAGGTGGATTAGGAACGGCCCGAAAATATTTTGTGCAATGCGCACTGCGCGGTTTCATGATTCCTTCAGCACCTCTTGCTGCTGCGGTAGAGCCCTTCTTCTTTTTTAGATTTAATGGCAAGGGTTCAGTGGCATGGAATCTGCGCGGAGGTCTTGGTGGCTCTGTTTGCCTTGGCACGGGCGGCCAATGCTGCTTATGGTTTGCTATTATTCTATTGTTCTTAAAAAAAATGAAATGCTGATGTCTGCTTCTTCTTCCTATTTTTTAGAAATGGCTTCTCTGACATCGGCGTCGTTGGATGCAGGTGAATCAACTGCGTAAAACTTGAATTCGAATGCGAGTCCCTCTTCTTTGAATTTGCGTCCCTGCAAAAGAAATTTTGGCACAACGCGGCCAGTAGAGATGCCACTGATTTGGGGTAAAAAGAACAGTTGATTTTATGCTAAACAAAAAGCCATTTCAGGGCAAAAACCCTTGTATTCTTCTGCGTTGGAATTAACACGATTCCTGTGATTCCTGTAAACAAAAACTAGCATTCTTCTGGACTATTTTTCTTTCTTTGCAATAACCTCATCCGTCTTTCCCCATCGTGTTCAGTGGCTGGAACTATGTTTACGCCTTTCTCTTTTTTTTTTTTTTTGCAATAAAACATTACCCAAACCTTACAATATTAACTTTGATATTTCTCCTTGATGCATCGATAACCCTTTCCAAATTTCGTTTTCCAAAGGAGCATGATGAATTTTTCTTTCCTTGATGTCATCATTTGAAATTTTTAAACACTCTACCTCCATTTAATAATTTTCTACATGAAACTTTCAAGTATTAAAACATCAATAAGGCACATCCATCATATATTTTTGCTTTGCTACTTCATGGAATGGCTAAATGTGCCAACACTTACCAGAGGACTACCTTTAGGCATAGGTAACATGTCTTTCTAGTAATATGGTAAGGCAACACTTATTGCACTCTTACTTCTATTTTTTGTTACTTCTATAAGGATATAATATATCCTTAGCAACATGATAGAACTCACAATAATGATCCAAAAAATTCATAAGTTCCCTTGATGTCACACCCTTTACATTCCCACTTGGCNTGGATGGATGTCATGGTCTTCCTGTATAAGTAATCATTCCCTTACGATTGATAATATAGGGAAATATTCACCTTATTAGGACTACATCTTACTTTATTCCTTGTGTTTTATTCAAAGGTTATCGAAAATATATACAAGAAAAAATAATGGCAACGTATAGAAAAAAACTGCAAAAAGATAGTAAGAATTGCAAAGATAGTAAGAATAAAAGATTATAAAAAAGAATGCAAAAAATTCAAAGAATGGAAAAATCATTAAGAATTGAAAAGGTATAAAAGAATGAAAATATATCAAAGAATGTAAAAATTGGTAAGAAATGTGAAAAGGTATAACAAGGAATTATAAACTAAAAAGAATTGTAAAATAAAAAGTTAAAAATGTACTTATTAATTCCTAGATCAAGATAGGGCATCTTCCCCACAACTAAACTCATGGGCAAGTATTCAGAAAATGGACCCTAGATCCCCTAGATCATACACTATAGATTTCTCATTTTTCATCCTTAGTGATTTAGGTTTTTGGTTATTATCCCATGTAACATTAGTAATAATCACATTCTAATCTTCTAAGGACATATATCCTATTGGAATAGATGATATTTTCATTTTTGAAGGTCCAACTATGCTTTGTTGTTTATTCTTAAATTCAAATTTTGAGTCCCTATTTTCACTATTTGTTGGCGTATGATTATGGTTTATGATATTTTTTTTTTTGAGTTCTTAGTTTGGGTTATTTCCTTAGGATAAGAATTAATAAGTGAGTCAGATAGTTCCATGCATGTTTTAGGTACTTTTAGGTTCTCAATTTTTGACCACTAAGTGTCTTTTGGTTTATTGGCCCATGTTTCCTCTTGTACATACACTTGTTTCTCACATCTATTGTAGGCTGGTGTAAGGATTGTGTTGTCATTTTTTACTTTTGGTTCACAATTGCACCCTTTTTTATCTTTAGTAATGCATGGAATTCTTTGCATATGCATGGTTCCTTGTGTGCCTTCTTTGGAGATTTCCATGGATAAATCTCTCATTCCTAACTTAGCATCAATTGTGTTAAGCCATGCTCTCCCCATAATGATAGGAAATTCCTTGTTACCATTCTTCACATCAGTCACCAAAAAAAATTGCTAGATAGGACCACCTGTTTATAGTGGTCACCACACCTTCTATCTATCCCAAAGGAATGATGAAAAAATAGTCTACTAGCTCTAACTTTATTTTCCACTTCTTTAAGGGTGGTAGGTTTCATTCCTTGTATGTTTCTTAAGATATCAAATTTACTCTAGAACTTGAGTCTAGTAGGGCCTTGCATGCTAAATTTCCAATAATTTGTAGATAAATCAAAGGAATCCTGGGTCTACTCTTTTCTTAGGTAGTAGTCTTGCCTTAATCTAATCTGATACTATATTCGTTAGCATGACAATTTTAAGTTTCTAATTTGGTTGTTGTAGAAGCATAGTGTTTGTAAGAGGATCTATCACATAAGGAACATGAATTAGGGAAGTTTGAACTCTATCATCTCTTGCTGGACTTGTCTTAAAAAAAACGTTTCCTAGATTTGCCTTTAATATTATTGGTATGATCATGCATTTATATATTCACTCTCATAGTAGCATTCTTTTGTTGTGAATGTGACGATAGCTCCCCCTACATGATAGGTAGTGCACCAACAATAAAGAATTGGAAGACTAACTTAACGAACTAGCCTCTTGTTGATGCATGTAAGGATTAGAATCCATCCTTTGAGGTGTAGATCTATAAGACTCTAGCAGATAGTATTAAGTTTGAACTATTACATTCCCTAAATATATCAGATGCTACCCATACTATCCCATAAGGATTTGGTTACCAATATGGATATTGCTATCTCAATGGTGGCATTGCTCATGATTGTGGTTGCTACCACTATTTTTGGTATTTCTCCTATGGTACTTGGATAGTATGCTAGTTGGAAGATTTGTTGGTAGTTACCTTGAGGATAAGGTAACCAGTTTATCTTTTTTTTGATAAATGTTAGATTAAGTGCATATGCCCCTATAGATTTGTCATCATAGGACAACATCCCTTAGGATGTTCATACTAGCACACTATACACCCTTCCTCATCCTTTGAGCTTGAGTCAAAACATTTTTCCACTAAAGAAACTTTTTTTTTGTTTGTAGTCTCTTTTCCCTTATTGAAGGCTTGCTTAGTTCTTTCTTCTATAATTTTCAAGGTGATGGTGAATTTCTCATCCACTAAATCCCACATCATTTCTACCTTGGTGGCTATGTTGTTAATAGACTTTTGAATTGGAAGAGGTTTTATTGTATCACCTCTCCAAGGTTTCCTCCTCTGGCTTATCACATACTCATACATCTCTTTTTCAGATGGATGGATCTCTATTATACTTCTCAACTTATTCTCTCTTTTTCAATTCAACATTTTCCTTCATCACTTGGTCAATGAGTCTTTAAATTTGATCGATGGTCATTTCAAATAGTCTACCTTTGGCATAAGCCCCATGAATTTCCCTAGTTTTATTCCTTAGCCCATCAACAATATGTCTAAACTACTTCCTTTGGAAAAATTTGTGCCCCAAGCACTCATGTAGAAGAGAGTAGTATTTGTTTATTGCTGCATCAAGTGATTCATGGATCCCTTGCTTTCAACCTTGGATATTCTTCCTAATATTTAACAACTAGGAGTAGGTTTCATAATTATCATTGAAAATTTCAAGCATGGTACTCCACCTTTTGATTGATTCAAGTTCCAATGAATTGTACCAGATTTCTACCTCTTTAATGAGTATCTAAGGGAACAACTTAAGTTTTTGCAATCATCCTTTATATTCTATAGGGCATAGACATTGTGAAAGGCTTGAACGTAATGTTGTGGATCTATGTTATACCCACCTTCAAACGTAGGCATATTGTTCATATCAAGTCTCTTGATGCAACTATCTCTCACATGCCTTGTTGGGAGATATACAACTTCCCTTATGTTGATCATGCTGTGAGTTGTTAACAGGGGTTCTATATGATAGTAGGGTTCATATGCTCAATTGTAGTAATGCCCCCTTTGATACTCATATCTTTCTCTTTCTTTATGTCTATTCCTATTTCTTCATGGTACATGCTCATCATCTCCTTCATCTAGGCTTCTTGGATGATACTCATGTCTATCATAAGCATGTCATCTTTCCTATTATGATCTCTATACCTTTGTCCCTTTTGATAAAAGTCCACCAATAATCATGAGGATGAAGATGAAGTAGTGGAAGAATGATGCCAGCTGATTCTCTTGCTCTGACTTTGGTATTCATCTCTTTGTGATCTAATATAAGCTCTTGACCTTGAGTCCTGCTTGTACTTAGAGTCCTTTGCTTCTATTCTTGATGTCTTTATGAGGGATAAATGTAGTTGCACTTTGACATGTTCTTCTAGCTGAATGATAGGTGTTTCGAAATGAACTTCATGATCATAATAGAGTTTCTTTGCTATAAATGCATTACCATCAAGTTCCTCTAGGACAATAGTAGAGCTAACTTGCTTTTCCTTATTATGCTCATGTTTGGTTTCCATGGCAACATCTCTTTGCATTTGTACCTTTGTGAATTGTTAGCATCTTGTCATGCTTTTAGTCACATGGTATCCTTGTTGCACATGATTCACATTCATTCCCCTTAGAGTTGTTTGAAGCATGATGGATGTTAAATGCTTTTAAGGAAAAATAATTTTGGCCTATAGATCTTTCCACTTCATTTACCCATATTGATGGAAGATGAATGTAAAATAAAGACAATAAGAATCATTATGACTATATGAGATTCTTACTTGCATAGGCATACTCTAGTCTTCATCATCATTTTTTTCTATCATTGTCCCTATGTATCTCTTTGGTAGGTGATAGTTTTTCTTAGTTGAAGCCATATTATAAGTGTGAAACTTGCTTAAGTGCATGTTTTTAGAATTATTTAAAGATTATGAAGATCAACTTTACGATTCTTGATACAACACACTTTATAAGAGCAATTACTTAGCACACATTGACACATCCTCAACAACAGTGCCAATGACGAGCAGTGGAGCATCCAACACTCTACCATACAAGTCATAAGTGCTCATGTGTGACTAGATGGTAATCTACGAATGGAAAATATTATTATGCTTAGTAATTAATATTGAGTTCATGATCATTAACTTCCTACTTTGAGCTAATAGAGTTCAAGTATATGGTTCAGCTCTTAGTAAGGCGTATAATTAATAGCCATTTTTTGGCTCTCTTTACTCCTAAGCTTAAACATAATGAAAACAAAGTGAAATGCTAAGTCTAAGTAATGACAAGAATGTAAATCTATTCTAGCCTACAATGATGAACATTCGGTCTTGGTTTACTGTACACACCTTGGGCTCATGTAACCATTACTAGTTTACCAAGCATTATGCTACTAGGTGAACCAAAAAATAACAGTACTGGGATTACCAAATAATTACACTTAAATGCTTGAAACTAGTCATACTCATTTCTCTTTACTAATGATTAAAGGAAAGTAAAGTACTTTGAAAATGTAAAGATTTAACTAAGTAAACATGAAAATTAATCTAAGTAAAATAGTAAACTAAGTCGATGTTCCAATGATAAGAAGAAATCTTGATCTTTATTTACAAACATGAACTGTGCCCAAGTACATTTCACTCAAATAAAGATTCTACACAACTTCTAAATATCACACTACAAGCATTCACTCTATCACTAACTATGAAAACAAATTGCAAGACTTTTGCTAAAGATGCTAATGAAAAGTTAGAGATTGTCTATTCAAGTGTCAATATTTATAGGGCTATTCACATCCTGAGATATCACATCAACAATGACATAGCATAGGGTACGACATCGTTACTACAACATCGTAGATACAATATTGCAATGCAAAAAAAATTGACTTTATCACTGATCATAAACACTTTATCATTTGGTAATCCCAATGGTATTATCACATGGTATATCTATTAGTGAACATTATGTAACCTAGTAATGATTGTTTATGTTTATGATATTTATAATGAATTAGAAATAGATGCTTTAGTAAGCTTAGATTTCTTATTCTAAGATTAATTAAATTTAACATTTATATTTTAAATATTATTTTATCATGACCTTACAAAATTAATGATCATGTAACTCAACTAAAAATAACTATACAAACTGAAGGCCAACACAAGCATAGTTAGGAAGACAACTTATGATGTCATACTGAACTATCCAGAAATCTCACTAATTGAGTTCATGAATTACAATTATGTTAAACATAACACTCGTGATTTGTATGGTTGGATGTGAGGACTACATTGGCATTCATCACGTCATAGACTAAATGTAACGCATATTGTATTTGTCATTCATGTAAAGAAAACAAGAAAAAGTTTCTTTGTATCAACTTCACTTGCTAGTTGTCGTTGCCAAATGTATGTAACATAATTTATGTACAAGTATGACTTCTCTACTTAAACATCTAACTATATGTTTATTTTTAGCTTTGTATACACGTAATGAATGTTGTTATCTATATTACAATGACCTTGTAAATGTGTTAGGATAAATATTGCTAAAAAATATTTCAAATTTCAACATCCCTATAATGTTTAAGTTTGTCTATATATCTTAAGGCTAAATACTCTAGAAGAGATAAATTGCATAATACAAACATTAAAAAAACATATTTGGAATAGCTTTCATTTCAGATAAGCTATAGGAATGGCATCTTAGATTGTTTGGACACATGTAAAGAATATTAGATAATGAACCTATAAAAAAAGGATGCTACATTAGTGTTCCATGACAAGTCCAAGTCATAATTATAGTGGTTAATGGTAAGTTATAAAGTTCTAATTCAACTATATATCCTGGGATGTAACTATGTTACAATTATTTTGGGGTTTGAATATCCTCCACTATTCCATGATAACTACCAAAAGAAAAATCATAAAAGACATGGAATATAAAATTTTTTTCAAATAAAAAAAGATCTAGCTCCCCATAGAGGTGAATAGTGAAAAAGAACTCATAATGGTATTTTGTTGGAACAATGCTAGGATAATGATGATGATGACCTTAAGGCTAAATATTATTAAAAAAATGTTTAGGATCCCACTATTAAAGTAATGAAGCCTGGGTTTTGAAAAAAATGTAATGTCATAGGACATTCTTTCCTAACATATCCAATTTCTTATGTCATATATACTAAATGCAACACACTTTCTATTTGTCATTCATGTGGGTGACTTTGTATCCACTTCACTTGCCAGTTGTCACTATGTATATAACATGATTTTTATACAAGTATGGGGGTGGGGGGGTATTGGAATCAGCGCTATCCATTGAATAAGTGAAACATAGGTACACCCTAAGATTATAGAAGTTTATAACTCAGTGCTACCTAGTAGAATCAAACCTGTGACTTGGGACTACCAAGCTAAAACCAAAACCACTAGGCTAAATTTTGAACTAACCAACCTTTTAATCAAAAAATACTTAATAAAAAATTTAACTAAAACCTTTTGAACTAAAAAAAAGGTTTTTACTAAAAAAAATTTAACCAAAAAAAAGTTTTAATTAAGAAAAATTTTTAACCTAAAAAAACTCTTAAGTAAATTTTTTTTTAATTTTTTAAAAACTTTTTGATTGAAAGAATTTTTAACAAAAAAAAAACGTTTCACTAAAAATAATTTTTTACCAAAAAAAATTTCTAATTAAGAAGAATTTTTAAATAAAGAAATTTTTAACTAAAAAATGTTAGCAAAAAAATTTTCACCTTAAAAAATTTTAAAAACCAAAAACAATAACTAAACAAATTTTTAACAAAAAAAAATTTAGCTAGCAAAAATTATTTAGCGAAGAAAAAGTTTTATATAAGAAAAATTATTTAGCTAAGAAAAATTTTTAAATAATAAAATTATTTAGCTAGCAGCTAAAATAATTCAAGATTTGTATACAAGTATGACATCACAGCTGAAACATCTAGATTTTTTTTTTATTTTTATTTTTTGTAATTTTTTGCAACCTAGGGAGGAGGGGACTATTTTTGAGGTAACTAGTAAAACCTTTAAAATATTGAATTAATAAAAAGAAATATTAAAAGAGAAAAAAATTAAGATTAGAAATATAGCTTTTCAAAGTATCTAAAATAATGTGTAATAATAGGGAAGCTATGTTTACTCATATAACAAGGTGGAAATAGACCAAATGAATTCTTCCACCTTGATAATAATTAGAAGCATCATATATAGTAGAGAGAAAAAACCAAGCCAACAATATAGACCTAATGTAATTTGTACCTTTGTAAGATCATCAGAATTATGCAAAATCTTTCTCTCGGGAAAACTAAGAGTAGATTTTTGGAGAATTGTGCTTAAGAATTTTGGTAAAATTTTATTTGTTTTAAGAAACGTACTATAGGGACTATATAGACAAGGTGACTTGAAAAAATAAGAGCCTTTAATGACTTACAATATCCAACAAGGTCAGCTAAATTTGTGTTATAATAGCTAGTTATTGTTTAATACACAAACCCAACCATTTCAACAATCATAACAACAAATACACATTTATGCCTAGTTTGCTTTATTATTACTAAGTTTATTTGGAGGTATTTAGGCCTTGGTGTTTCTAGAGACCATCAAACACCTAAACTAAAGTTTAAAGAATTACCTTTGTTTCCCATGATCCTAGTCATGAGACCAAAGGAAACATTAGTGGTCCAAAAATGGTTGCCAACAAATATATACAAGAAAAGTAGTAAAAATTATGAAACAACGAGAAATAGGTAAGGAAGGGAAAACTTATAAATAATTTGAAAGACATTAGAGAATAAAAAATGATTAAATTATGTAAAAAGCATAAAAGAATGGGAAAGATATCAAAGAATGGGAAAAACTAGTGAGAAATGTAAAAAGTATGAAAAAAATTATAAACCAAAAATTTTAAAATAAAAAAAATTGAAATACACTCATCAATTCCTAATTTAAGATAAGGTACCTTTCCCATGACTGAACTCATGAGCAAGTTTTAAAAAAATGAACCATAGATCATTAGGATCACACACTCTAGGTTTTTTATTTATCATCCTTAGTGATTTAGATTTTCATTTATTATTCCATGTAACATTAATGATAATCAAATTTTGATCATTTGGAGACACATATCTTGTTGGACTAGATGATATTCTTATCTTAGATGGTCTAGATATGTTTTCTTATTTATTCTTAATTTTAGGTTTTGAGTTTCAATGCTCACTACTTATTATTGATGTATGGTCATGGTTTGGAATATCATTTTGTAAGTTTTTAATTTGGGTCATTTTCTTGAGTTAGGAGTTAATAAGTGAATTGGATATTTTCATGCATATTTTGGGTAACTTTATGTTCTCATTTCTTAACCACTGGGTGTCTTTTGATTTAGTGACTATTTTTTTTTTCTTTTCTTTTTTGCATACATAATTATTCTTCACATTTGTTATGGGCTAGTGTAAGGATTGTGTTGACATTTTGAACTTTTGGTCTACAACTACATCCTTCTTCATTGTAAGTAATGCATGTAATTATTTGCATCTGTATGGCTCCGTGCTTATCTTCCTTGGAAATTTCCAAGGGAAAGTTTCTCATTCCTAGCTTAACATCAATTGTGCTAAGTCATGTTCTCCTCATAAACATAGGAAAGGTCCTGTTATCATTCTTCACATTGATCATAATAAAAATTGCTAGATAAGATTTCTCATTAATAGTGGTCACCACATCTTCTATCTATCCCAAAGGGATAGGGAATAATTGATTAGAAAGCTCTAGTCTTATGTTGCACTTCTTTAATGGTGTTTACTTCCATGTCTTGTATGTTTCTTGAGATATCAAGTTAACTCCAAAACCTGAATCCAGTAGAGCTTTACATGATGAATTTCTAGAAATTTGTAAATAAATAAAAGTATTTTTAGGATCTATTATTTTCTTAGGAAGAGTTCTTTCTTTTATCCAATTTAATGATGTATTAGTTAGCATGAGAGTTATAAGTTTTTGACTTGATTGTTGTGGAAGCATGGTGATTGTAGAAGGATTTGTCATAATGATTAGATGAATTCCTTGTTCTACTAGCCTTTTCTAGACTTGTTCTAAGAACAAGACATTTCTTAGATTTATCTTTATTATTGTTGATTTGATCCTCTTTTTGTATATTAACTACCTTGGTAGTACTTTTCTATTATGGTTGCAGTGGTAGTTCTCTTTGCATGACTAGTGGTAGTATTAGCGATAATGGATTGGGAGCTTGGTATGAGGAACTAGGTGCTAGTTGGGACATGTAAGAATTGGGATCCATGAGTGAGGTAGTAGGTATGTGGTACTCTAATGGATAGTAAGAAGAGAAAGTAGGAACAAAAGTGTTTCCAAGAGAGATTGAGCATTGTACATAGTGTCCATAGGTATCAAGTTGCCTATTTGGATATTGTTGCCTTGATGGTGGTATTCCCCAAGGTTATAATTGTTGCCATTGTTATTGGTATTGCTCTTGTGGTTGAGCATAATCCCCCTTTGGATACTATGATTTTTGATAGGGTTGTCTAAAATTACCTTGTGGATAAGGTAATTGTTTGGGTATTTTTTTCTTAACAAACTTTGAATTGAGTATGTATGTCCCAGACTCTTCCAAGTGGACCATAATAAGCCAACATATTTTAGGTTATTCATATTAACACTCTTTACATCCTTCATCATCTTTTGAATTGGATTCTATTACTTCCTCCATGGCAATGAATTTTCCTTTGTTTTTGCAATTTTTTCATCCATTGTCTCTCTTCTTCTTTTTATCCTTACTTTTTAAAAGGATTTATTAGTTTTTTTCCCTACTATCTTCAATGCAATAGTAAACTTCTCATCCACTGAATTCCACATTTTCTCTACCTGTGTCATAATATAATTATCTAATTTTTGGATTATTAGAGTTTTTTATTGGATCGTATCTTCTAAGATTTCTTCTTTTTATGATTCACATATCCTTACATTCATTTTTCTTATTGTTAGATCTTTGTTATATTCTTTTGTTGATTCTCTTTTACTTAACTCTTCTTCTTCTTTCACTACTTAGTATTTGAGTCTTTGGATCTAAGGAGCTCTCATTTTGGATAATTTACCTTAGGCATATACCCCAAAGGTTTCTCTTGACTTATTTCTTAGCCCACCGATGATATGTCATAGTTTTTCCCTTTGAAAAAATCTATGTCTTGGGCACCTATGTAATAAGAAATAGTACTTTCCCATTACTACATCAAGGGATTAATGTATCTCTTATTTCCATCCTTGGATCATTTTCTTAAATTTAATACTTTGGAATAAGTTTGATACTTTGATTAAAGAGTGCTAGGATGCTACTTCATCTTTAAATTGATTTTGGTTTTAACAATTTGTACCAACTCTTTGCTTCCTTTATGAGTTTTCTAAGAAATAACTTCAATTTTTTCCAATCATTTTTAATGTTTTTTAGGGCACAAGCATTGTGGAAGGCTTGGAAGATGGTGTTATGGATTTGAATTGTATCTGCCTTTAAGCTTTGGAATGTTGTTCATGTCTAGTTTCTTGATACGAATATCCCTTACATGTTAGGTAGAAATGTGCACAACTTTCCTAATGTTGATCATGTTACAAGGGGATAACAAGGGTTCTTCATAATCTTTAGGTTTGTAAGCTTTGTTGTAGTGATAACCCCTTTAACACTCATGATGCTCGCTTAATTCATGTCTAATTCTTTTTATCCTTTTGTCATGCTTATCTTCCTTATCATTAGAATTCCTTCTTCTATATGCATGTATCTCATGGTCTCACCTTCTTCCCCCATCATCATCTCTTAGTCTTTGTTTTCTCTTATTAGAACTTATGAATGAATGTGAGGAAGAAGATGAAGGAGTTGGAGAATGGTGCCAGCTAGTGTTCCTTCTATGACTCCTTGATTCTTGGCTTTTGGATTCATTGGAGGTCTTAAGCCTTGAATTCTTCCTAAGTATGGAGTCTTTTTTATTCCTTCCTAGGGTTTTTGCAGGAGTTTAATGCAATTTTTTTTAACAAGATCTTCAATGTGGATGATTGGTGTTTGGGAATAGGACCCATGAGTTTGATAAAATTTTTGAGTTTAAAATATAGCATCTTCATTTTCTTCTAACACAACTATTTGAGGTTCCTTCTTTCCTTTGTCATGTTTATACCTTACCTCCATGATGACATCCCTTCTTACCTAAGCTTTCGTTGACACGTATGGCTTATTCATGTTTATGATGACTTGATAGACTTCTTGCACATGTCTAAGGTTTGATCTCATAAGGGCTACTTGAAGCATTGATGGTGCTGAACATTCAAGTGGCAAGACAATTTTACCTTGTGGTTCTCTCCATTTGAGTTGTTCATCTTGGTGAAAAATAAATGTAAACTCAGGAAAATAAGGGTTAATATGAGCATAGAAAATCCTAGTTTGCATTAGTGCATTCCAATCTTCTTCATTGTATTCCTTGTTATAAATTTCATGAAATTCAATAGTACATGGAGATTTTTGTTTAGTTGTAGAAGCCATGCTAAGTATTTTTCTTTAGTTATAGTAAGCGGAAAATTTTTTCTTTCCAAATATTTTTTTTGATGGTGTCTACTCCAAGTTAAGCTTGTGATGGACTCTAAATTTTATTTGCTCATTATTAATATTTCTTTTTGGATCCAATACCACCTTTAAATGTATTTTAATCTTTTTTTCCTCAAAGTTTCTCCAAAAGTATTTTAATCCTTTTTTTTATGTTAGAGTTTGACAAAGTCACAATCTCTCTCCTTAACAAGGAGAAGTACCAACCGTTTTACTAAACAAGGTAACGAAATCAGTTAAATTATTTTGAGTAGGAAGAGAACCATATAATTAAATTACTACAATAATTTTTGGCCACATGAAACTTATAAAATCCAAGCTAGTTCCATTCCATTCAAAGGGTTTCATGTGGCTATGGGTAAGGTAACATGGCCGTTTCAAGTACCATGTGCCAAAATGGAGGAAATCCAAGATTTTGTGGAAATGGGTGCTGAGCTATGCATCAAGAGAATTTGATTCATAGAAGCCAAGAACCAAGGATTCATGATTCTAAACGTATTTAGGTATGTGTGCCTTAAAAAGAATGGGGATAGGTTCATAGCTAGGGATGTTGATGAATCATGATTCAGTAGGCTCTAATATCAAACCCATGATATTGGGTACGCAATATCGTGACCTAAGAAGTGATATCAAATACACAATATCGTGACTCCTGTGCAGGCCTATAAATACATATGTAGATGCAAGGAGTCAATCAGTCATTCAATCAATAGTTTTAGCTAGAAGTTAGTTTTCATTTTTAGTTCTTTTCGACCGTTTCTCCCAGTGCATGCCCATAGTGTGATGATTGTAATTGTACGGAACCTTTATTTGAGTGTGACGTACTTGGACATGCACATGACTAAAAATAAAGATCAAGATCACTTCATCATTGCAACATTTACTTAGTTTAATTATTTAATTGCTTTCTTAATTAATACTTCTCTACCCTCAACTCCTATTAAATGTGGAATGAGTACAACTTAATCACGAGCATTTAAGTGTGACTACTTGGTAACCCAGTAGCATACCTAGGATCTGCACTTGGTAATCATAGTAGTAGTCATGCATGAGGTCCAAGATGTGTATGAATGATTAAGGAACAGATGCTCATCACACTTAGGCTAGTTTAGACTCTCTTCTCCCATGTCCTATTAGCTAACTCTCTCTCCCTTTTCCTCCTAGCTTAATCAAAATTATTTTCCATTGCCTCTAGGAGTAGCACTAGTCTAGGACCACATCATACACCTCACTCTAGACTAAACCATACGTGACAAAGAAAATACTAGTCTAGGTGGGAAGACAATGAACTATGATCAACGAGTAACTATCTAGATACCACAACTAGCCTGTTTGTGGAGTTCAACCAAATTGTGCATGAAACACTCATATTCATATGGTTGAGTATAGGGGTACCTTGCCACTAATCATTGGCACCATTACCAGGGGTGGTGCCAGTTATTTAGATTAGTTACATCATACAAGATCATTGTAACAAAGCATTCACAATAGATCTCTTAGAAAGAAATTAATTTCAATTAAGTCACGCATGATTCACAACAATGTCTCTCTCACAAGACTATGATAATACAACAACTAGTAAGGAAATTCATTAGAGAACCAACAAATTATATAATGATGAAGATGAAGTTTGGAGTACCCAATCTAATGTAGGGGTCTCCTATGAGCATAAACACAAACAACATCATCCCAACTCATAAATGCATAACATACCTAATGACGATGATCCCCTATTGGCCACTACAAGCCTACTGCAAATACAATAGGCTATTCAAATATCCCATAGGCATTATAAGGAAAGCCGTCTACCCAGGCTTGACTTAAACAACTTTCCTAAGTTTTTAGGAGGCTATGATTTAGATCTGCAAAATCATCTACAAGCCTTCCATGATGCCTGTGTATGGAATAACATTGATAATGGATGGAAAAAACTTAAGCTCTTTCCTATGACACTCGTTGGCCAAGCATAAGTATGGTATAGGTCGTTAAAACCAAAATCAATTTGACATTGGCTAACAATGGTAGAACTATTTAATGAAAGATATCAAACCTATGTGAGAGTGTCAACCTTGAGGAGACAAATCCAAGAGTGAAAACAAGTGCTACATGAACCCTTAGACATGGCCTTAGAAAAATATTATGCACTATTAAACAACTGCCCAGGCCATGGGTTCTCCAAGAAAGGCTAATGTACCATATCATAGATGGGCTCCGTAATGAAACAAGGGAGACCCTAGGGATGTATGCCTGAGGCCAACTATATGAACTTCAAACCCATTAAGTCCAAGAGCTTATTAAGCGGGTAGCAAAAGAGGAAGAAGAAATGGATAAATGAGATAATGTTGAAAAATATTAATAGACCCAAAACCTTAAATCAACAAGGGCCCATGATAATGAAGAGGAGAAATCAACTCACCCTAAGGAGGAGGAATTATCTTTGCAAGTACTATAAGCATTAGATGAAATTGAGGCAAAGATCAATAAGATGATGGAATGGATGCATGAAAAATGTGGAGAATATGCCAACGCTATTAGAGGTAGAATTATGAAAACCCAAGAAATAGGGCAAAACAACTTTAGACAATCAGAAAGAAGGGTTGAAGAGAATAAGAACTTAACTACCAATCATACATATCAATGTAACATTTTCCTATACGATCATCCCAAGGGCCAATGTCCAATCTTGTTACATTTATAGGAGCATTGGGGAAGAATGTTACATCCAGAGTTCGTATAGAAATACTATGTTCAATCATAGTGGCAACAATCCTAGTCATGAGAGGGGGGGGGGGGGGCAAGCCACCCCCAAACTGGTTACACCCTTCATATCATTCGAACCCAAGCACTTATCAAGTTCAACATCCTGTTTCCCCAACTAGGTCAACATCTTCTTCCTCACCACATTATTATTATTCTCCTCAATACCATCAATCCATATTCTCACTAATAGGACCACCACCTTGGGTACCTTACACTTCTTCTCAATTTGAACATTCTTATCTTTCATCTCCTTCTACATCGCCACTAATTGTACCCAAAGGATTTACACCACAACATCAACCCATGAATGTTACTTGTGCTTCTACTATCAACTGCAATGGGAATCCTCCACAACATCATAGGTGTCCCTTCTTTAGAAGTGACTGTAGAAAGGGACACCTCAGCTCCGAAACTACTACATCCTCGAACTCAGCACAAGTTCAGCACTGTGGTGCATCTTTCTCCATGAACCCTATGCCTCATGTTACCTTATCTAGGCCACCACTCAACACTCCAACAACTATGCAAAACAATGAATATAGCCACGTAGGGAGACATATCGATCATTGCATACCATCTTACGGTCATGAGTGTCATAGTGGGTCAACCATTCATCAATTAACTACATCTTATAAATTGCCCTACTATGCTTACTATAATCAAGTGTGTGAACTCCACTTTGGGTACGTTCCACCCACCACATCAAAAGACACCCTGTGGTTTGGATATGACCAAGTTCCAATATTTCCAACATGCAAGAATCTCAACCTTCCATTTATCAATTCTAGCCATGCTCAACTATTTAGCTATGGGGGATATCCCCCATTCTAACAACATAGAATTAATAAATGTTTCTTTAATTTTACACTTTTTTGTTTTCCAGTTTTTCACCATTTAATTTATTGTTTTATCTTTTTGTCTTTTTGTCTTTTTATGAGTAATCTCATCTATGAATAAAGCACTCATGTGACTCATTGGTTGAGGTGTTGTTCTATGCCATCGATTCTTAGGTAACTAATTATTTGAATAGCAAGCCCACAACATCCACTCATCCATTCTATTAATAAGAGGTCCTACCCTGGGTACAATGATATTCATGACATCATTAAAACTTAAAGTAATTTTGTGCTCATTATGCCCAAAGTGAAGAATGATGGAATAAGAAGGAATGGCCAGGGTGTGACATCAAGGGGACTTATGGATTCTCTTTGGTGACATATATGAGAGTTACCATGCAGCCTGGTTGTACTAAGATCATTGTAGATATAACAAAAAGTGGGAGTAAGAGTAATAAAGGAATTTAATTCAGAAAAACAATGCTATTCTAGGGGGTCCCACTGGAAATACATGCACCCATGCTTGAAGTTAGGCATCTTCTCTGGATTAAGCATTGACACAAAAAAAAAAACATGTGTGTCGCAAAGCAAAAATCACTCCTTCCTTGAATGAAATGCCAAGTGATCGTACACCTTGTTGTTATGACGCTCTGATGGTTGTCCATCATGAGATGAAACAATAAGATGTCACTGATTGGAGGAATGGACTTGGTCTTGATTTTGGAGAGATGGGTTAATGACACATTAATCATGCCCTACACTCAAGATTCATTATGCCTTGGGTCAATGACCTCATGTTCCACTCTTTGCAATCCCTTCTGCAATTCGTTTCATCTTGCTATTTATGTAATTAAGACTCGTGACTTGTGTAACATTGAAATTATACCTCATCATGATGGTATTTACATGTGTGTGCTTTGTGAATTTAGTGTAGATTGCATTTAACCCTTCTAGTGCCTATGGACATTTTAAGGTGTGGTTATGCAAGGGCATTATAGGTTGGAACCTACTTTGGGGAGGATCCACTTGTGTGACTTTTGTAATTTGTACTCATTACACATCACCATCACATTATTTTATACCCTCCAAGAATTACATTACCAACATTATCCTTTCCCTCATCATCCTTCAGGTTCAAATGTTCCTTTGTACCAAAACATGTCCTTTCTCCTCAGACAATTCATGTATTTCATTATTAGCTTCTACACCATTATATTGTTTTTGTACCTTTCAATCTATTTCACATTACCATGGACCTTTTACACTGACCTCAAGTCCTTCATGTTTGACATTAGAATTTTAGAAATTTATCAACTCTTCTAAATACGCTATTTTCGATAGGTTGCAATATCAGGTACTCGATATCAAGTTGGACGTGATATTAGGGTTGCGCTATCAGGTATGCGATATCATGTCCTCAAAAACTATATATATGGGCCCCCCTCGTGCACATCAACATCATTTGCAACTGTTCACATAGGAGGAGTTTTTTAAATTTTCTTCCACAAATTACGACTTGCGCACCTCTTGGTCAAACAACCATAACTTGCTCGCTAGTGCTCCGATTCTCATTTCGATCGAACCTACCCAAACCTGGAGTGTTTAGCTTAGTTGTGGGGGAAGGGTACACTCCAAATTGCACATAAATTTTTCAAAATTCATCATCACCCAAAGAATACTATAAAGGGTAATTACTTATAAAAATGATAAACATGTTGCCAAAAAAAATCTTATCTTCTCACTTACACCGAGAATTTAAACTTTGAGGCCATCAGATCAAATTGGGTCCAATACTAAAAATTTTGGGGGACATATTACTAATTGTAAATCACATGAAATAAGAAAATTAATTCATTAAGGTAAGAAGTAAGGTATAATTTAACTTTTATAAGCAACCTTACTAATGATTGGCCTCGTGCAATTATAGATGACCCCTAAACACAGACAACAAGAAGGACCCTCTCAAGATGTGTCAAAATAACTGAGAGGCAAAGGCTAGGTGTCTCTCAGGGAATGTGCAGACTACGAGGTGCAGTCATTTAGCATCCATTAAGAGCCCCCTACTATTGTATAGTCAGGACAGGTGGAAGGAGGAGCTGTTGAAGCACCAAAACAGGAACAACACCTCATGTTGTCCCCGCAGTGTGTTCAAGCCATCCATGAAAGGTTCACGTTGATAGTAGTGATCATGGAATTGAACTTCAGACCTTTCATGGAGTTCACTCCTGAGGTTGTTAGGGACCAGCTCAAGGGGTCTCCATTATGGCCTATCCTCTTTGAAAGAGGTGCTTGGTACTTAGAAGAAATGTACTAGTTTTGGCATAATAAGGAAGAAGGCACCATAGTTGACATTGGTGGTGTGACTATCGATTTTTCCACAAAGGCCATCTTGAAAGTATTAAATCTTTTGAATATAGAGCCAAAATTTGCTCACTTGCCCACTTGCTCCGATGCCGATGCGCGAAGAATATGGTTGAAAAGGGCGTATGGTAAAGAAGATAAGACATATGGAGAGTTGATGCTAGAAGAAAGGATATACTTCAAAATTGGTACTTATCACATCTTTTCCATAAGAGGATTGAACTGAATCTCAACATATGCAGCAAGAGGAAGTGTGATATTGATGGGCAAGGTTAATTCTAAACTTTCCCATTTGTATCTCGTGGAGATCTTGAGGTGGTTTGAAGAACACAAGACAGGGAAGTTCACGTTGCCCTTTTTGTCTCATCTGAAAGTTATGCAAGCATGCTAGAATTTTGGGGTATACTAATGATGTCCCTAGAAGAGCCTAAAATGATTCGTTTGCTGAATTGCTAAAGCACTAGCCCCAAGTAAAAGTGCTGGTGAGACATTGGAGCTAGAGTAAGAACAGACGGTGGGACCCCCTACAACTCAAACTGCAAGTCCCAGCCAACTCCCAAGCACCAGGCCTAATCAACAACAAGAAGTAGGGCTCAGCATGAGTCAGCGTGACCAACTGCCATCACCATCATAGGATTATCGATTGTCGATGAGCCATCTCAGGGCCATCGGTGAGATGGTCAGTTGGGAAAGTCGTGATGATGCCAATCTCTTCTAGGTCATCGATGACACCGTATAGCCCACAATTTCTATTGATCGTGCATGGGGCAAAGTGTCCATCCAAACAATAGGAGGGGAGATCCACTAGTCATAATAGATTTTAGGGAATGCTACGTATTTTCAGATGTAATTGAAAACAGGTGAGGAGCCTTAGAAGTTGTCACAAACCACATCAAAGAATCTTTCAATGTCCATGTTGTGCCATCGATGGATTTCATAGGATCACACGATGCTCAAATTCTAACTAGTCCCTCAATGACTCCTGCAGAGCATGAGGATGTTCTTAATCAATTGTTGTAGACAAGACAAGTAATGATGTCCTTGTTCAACATCCCACAAGATGTCACAATAGCCCAATTAGACCTCATCTCCACCAAAGGAAAGCTGGTCATGGTAGAGACTAGGGTCGAGCATGCGAAAGTAGAGTTGGCAAAACTCCAAGAAAGGCTTGTTACTCTGCAAGCTACACAGCAGGACCCATCTTAGTTTGTCCCCGTAGACCAGCTAGACACTTTTAGGATGGAGCAACTCAATAAGCTACTGGTGGGCAATAAAAGAGTGGTAGAGGAGAAGAAGAAGGCTAACTAGGATGCCTCTAAGGCACAAGCGCAAACCTATGTGCAAGCCAAGGTACTCAAAGCCTTACAAGAAGAGAATAGACAACTCATTGTTGATAATGTTTGGTTGACCACTATGGAGAAACAGAAGAATGTTCTTGAAGAAAACCTTCAGCAGTTACAAGAACAGTTTGTTAGGGTCAACTAAGACATGAACCATTTGGCCAGAGAGAATTGAACCCTCTCAATGGAGGAGGTACACGCAATTTGGCAGAAGACGACCATTGAAATAAGCACGTGACAAAACGAGGCCAAGTGGCATGAAAAGTTAAAGGAGCATTTTAGAGACTAGGTGGGGATGTACAAGCAAGTCATCAAGAAGGAGATCCATATGGCCAAGGCCCACGTCAACACCTTTAGTGCTCAACACACTAATTGGTGGGTCATATTGGACACATATGTGTTTGTCCACTAAGCAGAGCTTAAAAGCTGAGATTTGCAGATTCAAGATCTCACAAAGTACATGGGATTGGCAAACTTGCAGTATGCTAATCTAGCCATGTTGATAGCAGGAAGTCCAAGAACAGAGCTTGAAAAGTAGGTAGCTACCACCTATGCTAAATATGAAGCAAAATTTGCGGAACACAAGAAAGCATTGCAAAGGCTAGAAGTTGTAAATTTTGAACTAGAGGTGGTTATGGCCAACTACCAAGGGTAAAAAGATGTTGCAACGGACTTGGCTTGATGGCTTATAGATTTTCAGGAGTACAGGGACAAAGCCAGAGCCTACGAGGAGGAACGACAGTTGTTTGCGACCTAGTATGTTAAAGTAAATCAATTATTCCCATAATTACCATGTCCATGGGAGGTGTCGACTTCGTCAAACATTGGAGAATCAACATGGATAGCATAGGACCCCGAACTAAAGAGGAAAATCTCCAAGCACTATTGCAAAGCCATAAAATTCCAAAACTTGGAGCATAAGGCAAGGGGAAGCATCCCATGGAGGAACCATCGCCACCAGGAACCACATGAGTTCCTACAAAATTTGGTAATTTTTGTATCCATGTCTTAATTTTGTTGTATTCAATTCTCCACTATGACATGAATAAATTCCTAGTTAGTCAATAATCCCATACCTATCCACTATGTAATCAATGGGCCTTGTTCTCATTTTTTTTGACTCAAGGATGCATTTTCATTCAGTCATGGGGGTATGATGAATCATGATTCAGTAGGCTCCAATATCAGACCCTCGATATCAGACCCACGATATCGAGTATGCGATATCATGACCTAAGAAGCAATATCGGATACACGATATCGTGACTTCTGTGTGGGACTATAAATACACATGTAGGCGCAAGTAGGTAATCATTCAATCAATAGTTTTAGCTAAAAGTTAGTTTTCATTTTTAGTTCTTTTCAACCCTTTCTCCCAATGCATGCCCACAGTGTGATGATTGTAATTGTACGACACCTTTATTTGAGTGTGATGTACTTGGACACACACATGACTAAAAATAAAGATTGAGATCACTTCATCATCGCAGCATTCACTTAGTTTAATTATTTAATTGCTTTCTTAATTAATACTTCTCTACTCTCAACTCCTATTAAATGTGGAATGAGTACAACTTAATCATGAGCATTTAAGTGTGACTACTTGGTAACCCAGTAGCGTACCTAGGATCTGCGCTTGGTAATCCTAGTAGTAGTCATGCATGAGGTCCAAGATGTGTATGAATGATTAAGGAACAGATACTCATCACACTTAAGCTAGTTTAGACTCTCTTCTCCCATGTCCTATTAGCTAACTCTCTCTCCCTTTTCCTCCTAGCTTAATTAAAATTATTTTCCATTGCCTCTAGGAGTAGCACTAGTCTAGGACCACATCATACACCTTACTCTGGACTAAACCATACGTGACAAAGCAAATACTAGTCTAGGTGGGAAGACAACGAATTGCGATCAATGAGTAACTATCTAGATACCACAACTAGCCCATCTGCGGAGTTTGACTGGATCGTGTGTGAAATGATTGTATTCATATAGTTGAGTGTAGGGGTACCTGGCCACTCATTAGATGTGATAAAGAAAAATTAAATATATTAGTTTTTTAAAAAAATTAAATCTCATACATCATAAGAAAACATTGTAAAATATAGAACAAGTACAATGTAAATCCAAAATATTGTTAATGCTTAAAAATTGCATAAAAGATTACAATATCACCATTAAACTGAAGCAAGAAAATTTGCAAAGGTATGAAGGGCATCGAATCCATTTCCTTACTCAAAAGCCATAATCCAGCCAAATATATAATCTCTGCAACAACCAAAATGACAACAATAAAATGAAATCCTTGGGGTGCTCAATCCAAGAATAAAATTAAGCATCAAGCTTCAACCAAATTTATAACCAATCATGTCTGCTAATACTTTTGTTCAACCATGACCTAAAATTAAGCATAAAGCTTCAACCAAATTTATAACATGTTGAAGACAACCACATTATAAGATGACACAACTTAACTAAACTAAACTAAACATAGCCCGGTAACTCACCTAAGATGATGGAAAACCTTTAGAATATTGGAGAATGGGCACTAAGCATGATGAAGGGGAAGGTAAAAAAAGGTTGAACAAGCATTTATCCATTATCATGTTCATGACTCATGACCCATGATGATGACCATGTTTTGTTTTTTCTTTTCTCAGCCCAGATTAAACAAAGAGCAAAAACCAGCAATGACCAATGTGAGTAATGGCGGCACCTTTGACGCTCCCAAAGGCGAATCTTGATTTCCGTATGACCCAAACTTACAGCCTCGTGATTTTTGTGTGTTTGTTTATTTATTCGTACTCCCTTGTTTTCTGTGGTCTGCGTTATGCCGATCCCATGAATCTTTATTGCTTACTACAACTTTTCCGTATGACCCAAACTTTGGAGCCTCGTGATTTCTGTGTTTATTCATTCGTACTCCCTTGCTTTCTGTGGTCTGCGTTATGCCAATGCCATGGATCCTTGCTTTCTGTGGTCTGCGTTATGCCGATGCCATGGATCTTTAGTGCTTGCTGACAACTTAACAATGAAATGAAGTTTCTAGTAAGATTCAGAGGAGGGAAGATAAGTAAGATTTGAATGTAAGAAGGGAAGATAAGATTCAGAGGAGGGAAGATAAATAAGAAGGGAAGATAAGTAAGATTTTAATGCACAATGCAGACATCGACAACAAGCAAGGGGAACATTTCAATGTATACATATAGATACAGACAAAATTACATTGGAAATTATGAAATACGTACCCACTATGCATGCCCTTCTGTACGTGTACCCACTGTGCATACCCTTCTGTACGCACTTACGAATCCAACGTGCTTCAAATCCAATGCAGACAGTTCATCAAAATTTACTGGGAATCGCGAATCTCCCTGATGCAAGAATATCAGCTAAAGCTGCAAAGTATGACAAAGTGACAAAGACAAGAATCCGGCAAGAAATCAGCTAAAGCTGCAAAGTATGACAAAGTGACAAAGACAAGACTCCGGAGGGACCATGGCCAAGGAATTTAGCTGCGGAATTTTGTCACAACTCAAAGATTAAGATTAAAAATTGCGTAGCAAACCTGCAGTAACGTCAATGCCGTAAGAAATTCAAACGAGAGACTGGGAGGTTTCATGTATAAAGTCACAAGAATGAGGGCTAAGGATTCAAACAAGAGCCTGGGAGGTTTCATGGATGCAGCCATGAAAATGAGAGTTAAGTTGGGAATAAGGCGACAACAGCCAAAGGTGGTGCGACCAAGTGAAGCTACTCCAACCCACGTTTTGAGCCTCTCCAATCTCGATGATCAGATTAGCCTTCGTTTCCACGTTCCGTTACTGCATTTCTACGCCCCAAATGCAAGCCGCAATGGCGCCCATGATCCACGCAACGTCATCAGACACGGACTGAGCAAGGTGCTGGTTCCCTACTATCCATTTGCAGGGCGCCTCCGCCACGCCGACGACGGAAAACTCTGCGTCGACTGCACTGGCCAAGGACTTGTCTTCATCGCTGCAGAGGCCGATGCCCGTCTCACCGACTTCGGGGAGATCCGGCCACCGTTTCCCGGCTGGCAAGAGCTCCTTCAGATACCGCCCGGCTGCGACGCCATCACGGAAGCGCCGGTGCTCGTGATCCAGGTCACAGTCTTGCGCTGCGGCGGTTTCGTACTGGGCACGTGGTTCAACCACGTCATGTGTGACGGCACGGGCATTGTTCAGTTCATGAATACGCTGGCGCAGATATGCCGGGACGGAGAGTTCGGAGGCGTGAGCGGGGATCCCCCCGTTTGGAGGAGACGCACCCTGCTGCGGCCTCGGAATCCGCCGCGGATGGACAGCAGCGCCTTCCTGCAGGCGTTCGGAGGATCCGAATCATCCGATCCGGGGGTTCCGGCTGACGACGGCGAGGACATGTGCGAGGAGTGTGTGGTGTTCACGCGCCGAGATATAGCGGTGCTACAGAGGCACTTCGCCGGCGCTACAACTTTCGAGTTGTTGAGCGCGTGCCTGTGGCGCAGCCGTACGCGGGCGCTGTACGCGTCTTTTTCTTCTTCTTCTTTGGACGAGACAACGGTGAGGTTGGTTTATGCGGTTAATGCACGGCGGTTGCTTCGGCAGCCACCGGTGCAGAGCGGGTATTACGGAAACGTGATTGCTTGGGCATGCGCTGCTGCCACCGCAGGCGAGCTGTGCAAGGCGTCCTTGGGAGAGGTGGCGTGTTGGGTTCGGCGTGCCAAAGACGACGTGGACGAGGAGTACGTGAGATCTTCGATTGATGCTCCAGAGTTGTTGGGACGGGCTCCCCCCGATTTGAAGGGAACGTACCTGTTGTCGGACATTCGGAAGATTGGATTCGGTGACGCGGATTTTGGATGGGGAAAAGCCGTCTACGGAGGCGCTGCTGCAGCCATCGGGGCACCCTTTCTGGGACCGGGGACATGGCTGAACCTTGGCACCGATGGTGCTGTGGTGGGTGCTATGCGTCTTCCGCGGCACTGTATGCCTGTGTTCCTCCACGAGTTCTACACTACCATAGCGTCTGCTCCCCTTTCGTCGCCCTGAAAATTTGACTTGATTTATTAGAAAGCTGTACCCACAGTAGTATATCTTTGTTCCATTATAGTATCTTTGTACCACAGTAGTATATCTTTGTTCCATTATAGTATCTTTGCCACTAAATTGATGCTTTGTATAACGCAGCCAGATCCTTGGTGCTTTTTAAAGTATGACGTCCCCAAACTTAAAAATGATGTTGCTTTTCACCATCAACCTTCAAAAAATGTTGTTGCTTTTCAACATCAACCCTTCCCAAACTTAAAAATGTTGTTGCTTTTCAACATCAATCCTTGCACAAGTTTGATTTAACGGTGAGATTTAATTTAGTTTATTCTTATTCCCCAGGAGATACGCGTCCACGATTTAATTTAGTGTGTTCTTATTCGTCCGAGATAAGTGTTTGTGATTTAATTTAGTTTGTTCGTATTCACCGAAGATCTACGTTTCTTTATGGAGGTACGTTCAGAACATGTTGAAAACAATAACAATATGTGGATACTTGAAAAATACACCATGAAATTGCATTTCATTTCATAGAAGGATCACCTACATTTAATGATCCTAGGGTCTTTAGGATCATACATCCTCATGACTTGTGGGTTATGATCTTTGCTAGTGAAGGTGAAGGGCAATTTGGTGGATTTTCAAAAAGGCATGGTTATAGTGCTAAGAGTTGCTTAAGAATAGGGTATAAATGTTAAGATAAGAGTAAATTCCAGTGAGTGGAATTCAAAAACTCTTAGAGGAAATGAAAATGACAAAAAATGATATACTTACTATAATTAGTAAGTGGGGAATAAGAGGGGTTTACCCCTTTACTAGAAATAGTATATTAGCAATGTTGGCTTCAAACCTCACCCAAGTTGGCTTCCCAAGTGCCTCTACTCTAGGTATGACAAAGGGGGAAACAAGGGGGGTGAGATAACGAAAATCTCACACCTTATTCCAATGTTAGAGAGAGGGGAAAAGTTTGATAAGAATAAAGAATAAATGATAAAGAATTTAATTGCTAAATTAATCTAACAATTAGCTAATGCTTAACTAATCCTAACATAAGTATCCATTCACTCTTATCATACACATCCTGAACACGTATAACACTACTAAGTTACCAAATGTTAACCATTACTGAGATTACCAAGTATTAGATATATGCTCGAAGTGGTCGTACTTATGTGTTATTTTTTAATCTATATTAATTAATCACTTAATTACTTAAGAACATTAAAGGAAATTTCTTAAATATCAGATACTTAAAAAATAATTAATCTAGTCCAAGTGCTACAAGATTTCATCACAAAGCTCATCTTTATTGCTACACATACTGAAGTGCTCAAGTACAACAGTGCTCGAATAAAGATCCATACACTCTTTGACTTCTACTACAAGCACTCAAAAAATATTTTAACTTTTGAGTGGAAAAACTACTAGAGCTTCACTACAACTATGAGACTTATTGCTATCAATGTGGTGGCATGTGTACATTTATAAGTGAAAACAGGGTGCCCCGTCGACAGGTACTTGTCAACAGGTCAAACCTTGCATTGATAGGATCACGTCGATCAGATCCTATCAATGGGCTTATGTTAATAGCATCTCATCAATGGGGCCAAACCATGTGACTCATCAATGGCCTAGTTGCTCTTGACCTTGAAGCTAGAAACATCACAAAGCATTCTTTAATTGAATCCCAATGATGATGAGAAGAAAACTTTGAAACAAAATTCTTCACTAGAACCTAGCTTACTTAAGACATCATAAAAGCCCTACAAGACAACACTCGAATTTTCACATTCCCTTAATAATATATAACATTAATGTATTTACTCTTAGTGTTGTTGGCCTTTGTTTGTAGGTCAAGATATATGAATGGCATTGAAAACTCTTGTCACCTACAATGAGCAAGCTTGCATGACCTTGCATCTCTTTCCTTTTGTCATAATAAATGCACTACAAACTTTGTGTAAAATGTGAGAAATAAAGCACAGATTTCTCATGTTGTTTCAATTATAACTTATGATGACTTATATCAACTTATTATCTCATGTGGACTTATTTAATCTCTTGTAATAACATGTATCCTTTAACTTGTTTTTTTATCCTCTTGGAGTTGTTCTTGTAGGATGAAGCCTAAGGTCATCAAAAGGGTGCAACTTATTGTAGCAGTGAGTTACCACGTAACCTTAATGTGCAAGATTTAGTTCACTTGTCCTGCTATGCTAAGAATGCTTACCTCACATTACTTCTATTAGCCCTCTTGAGTCATAATCCCATAGCCCAATTATAGCCTTTCCCATCTTGCTAACAATGAAGACCTATCTTTGGCACTCATGCACTATGGTCATGTGAAATCTCCTTTGACATGCTCTGACATCAAGTTCATTGAATGTAACACATCTCATTCAATGAGATAAAAAATAAAATTTGGCCTTGGCAATGAAATCTAATGAAGGTTTCACTCCTTAAGAAAATGCAGAAACAAATTGCCAAGAAATCCATAAGGCCAATGAAGCCTAAAGTCAAAGCAATGACTCTAAAATAGAGAAGCCTAGTGGCCAAAGAAGCCCAAGGATGGAGTGTTGGTTCCTCTAAAGCATGATTGAGTAACTAATAGTTTGAGCTCAAAGCATGAAAATTACTTTGATTAGCAAACATGTCATTGCCATGTTGTGACCATGATGTCAACATTTGGCATTCTTTGTTAATCCATGCAACCATTTCCTGATGACCAATATGACATTTATATCCTCTCAAACTTAAAGCATTCTATCATAACCTTATTTCATCATCATGAGCATTCCTTGGTAGGATTCAACAACTATTGAATCAAGTGTGGAGATAGAGCATTAGTGATGAACCTATAGTAGTGTTTTGCATTCTTCGTAGATGTCTCTTGAGTCAGTTCTCAAAACATCAACAAAGAGAGGCCAATGAAACATCCCAAAGAAAATTCGTATTACAATCTATAGCCAAAATTTTTTATGGAAAAATGACAGCATATGTAATTGCCTTATTTTTCCCAAAAGTATTGCATTATGATCCTATATTACTAGAATCTAAGGGTGTTTTTAATGTAAAATATGAGATGTGTGGCAAATACACTATAGATCTCATACATCCCAACTTATGGAGGCTAAAAGATTCTTCACAAGCTATAAATTCCTTATCTTCCAACTTGTGGAAGCTGCAAAATCCATGTATGCTAGCTTGAGGGATTAAAAGTACTTCAAAAAATACAAATTTTGATATCTTAGCCTCATATGCTGAGCATTATAGTTTCATATGCTTGAAAACCTACAAAGATAGTGTATAAAATTTTGGTTTTAATTCCATATGCTAGGAATGGAAATTCAATATGTTAGGTAGCATAGAGAGGCATCATATGGAGAATAAAAAATTAATTAAAATTTCTTCTACATTGCATGGAGATGTTCTAGGTGCAGTGAAATTTACTAGAAATCTATCAATAATCATAGAAAAATTAACCTTCAATAAAACAAGGATCCAAGGCCTATATAAACAAAGATTATTTCATTTTAAGTACTTTTGGCAAAATTTGCATCCAGATTAAATGTGAGACTTCAAGATTAGTGTACACACCTAAGAGTTTGCAATCATTTTCTCCTCCAGCATAGACCACAATAGCAAAGAAATATAGTGGTGAGTGTAGTTCAAAGTGTAGATCGTATGGGATGCTTGAGGAAAAATCTGACTACAGAACACATCTTGCTAGTTGTACCGAGTTCCAAGCATTTTTCCTTAAAGATCTTGAACTTTAAAATTCTCAAAACTTGTATTCTCTAAACATTGGTTTCATGAATTTTTCATCATTTTGATATAATCTTGTAGTTTCATGTGCTCGCCACATTTTTCTTTACATTTCTCTACACTCAGATCTTGTGTGTCAACTACCTTTTTATATGCTTTACAGTTTTTATTACACTCATCGATAACATATTTATAAGTTCTTGGTTGATCGACAAGACCATCGAAGATGTTTTGGGTTCTTTTATGAGGCCTGTGGATCCAAAGTTAAAATTGTTCCATGTTGAAATTTATGAGATCTTCAACACCAAATTTTTCAAGCTCTACACTAACTTCAATTAAATAGAAGCTTCAAATGTCAAATATGCAATTAGAAATCATGGATCATATTCTTATATAAAAATCATTCAAAATAGATTCAACTAATAATGCATTTTACTGAAAAATGTTTTATTGGATTTATGCTCATATTCTTATTGACTTGGATCTCAACGTAAAGGTTATATAGTAAATTTGTTAATTAAAATGTGTAAAAGCTAAAATATTTTTAAAATTCTTTGCTTAACATTATTAACATACATAATACTCATGAGAGACTTTAACACCAACATATACATACAAAATAATTTTATATAACTCTCACTTCATTATAAATTGGAGCACTTAAAGTAATCATTTGACTTGTTTTATCTTCATGTTCAACTTCATTACAAGGAAGTACCATGTCATTTTCTTTCATAATACTCACACCCATATCATATAAGGAAAATTAAATGTGATTTGACTTCCAGATTATGAAGGATGTTAAACATGGATGATACACAACTATCATGTGTTTTTGTTCCATGTTACTTTCATCCAACTACATAAAAAAGATAGATTAAATTCAATCTAATTTCCATATGATAAAATCGTAAAGGTATTAAAACTAGCTAAAATAATATTTTGATAAAAGATTAAGATCCATATGTAATTCAAACTTACAACATATTACATATATAATAAGCTTGCTAGTTAAAGTATACTTTTATGAATTAAAGCAACAATAAAGTATTAGATTAATAGCAAGACTTTTGATTTAGAAGCCCCAAGTTTAACTTTAATTTGCTAGGTAATATTGAGTTACAAAGCTCTAATTTAACAATGAGATATTAACCTAGTGGTAAGCCTCTTGATTTTACAACTCTAAGATATTAGTTTGATTTTAGTGGATAATGCTACGTTATAAAGTTCTAATTGCACTCTATTTCTTGGAGGTAAATATTACTTTAAAAAATGTTTTGGTTTCAACACTCCTTCTAAAGTTCTAATTTGACTATATAGGTTAAGAAAAAATTTTATTTAAAAAAAACATTTTGGATCTTGCTATTAAAGTAATAAAACCTCAATTTTGAAAGAGATGTAATATCATAGGACATTCGTTCCTAACATGTCCAATTTCTTATATGTCATGATGAATAGTTATTCTATTAATTACATTGATGCATTAAGATTGACATAGCTAAAGATGTGTTAAGATAGCTACATTGAAATATTGGTTAGAAATGCCCATAAATAAAGACCTACCTATCACATTTATGCTATTAGTTTCATTACTTGTAGCAAAGCTCTATTATTTTATTTTTGTAGCTGTAGTGAATAGTTACCAATTGTCGATAGCATGAACTTGGATTTTTCTATATTAAATGAGCTTACCAATTGAATTACTAGTTATATGCACAACTAAGGATTGAACTCACAACCTCATACTAGAGATAGTTTAACAAATGAGTGCATAGCCAACTCAACTAAGCTTATTCAATGTTAGAATAAACATGGATTAATTGAACAAAATTTTAATCGAGTGATATTATATTTGAATACAATTCATGACAATAATAAGATCAAAATTGATTCAGCTTTATTATAGAACTGGCTAAGTTTAATATTTTCTTAAGTGAAATTTATTTTTATTTTTACTAACATTTATGCACTTAGTTAATATTTTACTCTTAAACATATATTAAATATGTAGAATAAGTATTACAAATTCCAATCATAAACACTTTATCATTTGGTAATTTCAATAGTGGTATCACATTATATATCCAATAATAAACACTTTGTAACCTAGTAATGATTGTGTAAGTTTATGATATTTATAGTGAATTAGGAATAGATGCTCATCACTTAAGTAAGCTTAGACTTCTTATTCTAAGATTAATTAAATTTAATATTTATATTTTAAATATTATTTTATCATGACATTAAAAATTAATAACAATATAAGTCACCTACTGTTAACTATACAAATGGAAGGCCAACACAAGTATAGTTAGGAAGACAATTTACAATGTCATATTTAACAATATAGAAATATCACTAGTTGAATCCATGGATTACAATTAGGTCATACATAACACTCATGATTTGTATGGTTGGGTGTAAGGACTACATTGGCATTCAGCATGTCATATAGACTAAATGTAACACATCTTCTATTTGTCATTCATGTAAAGAAAATAAGAAAAAGTTTCTATGTATTCACTTCACTTGCTATTTGCCACTATCAAATGTATGTAACATACTTTATGTAAAAGTATGACTTCACTGCTCAAACATCTAACTACATGTTTATTTTTGGCTTTGTATACACATAAAGAATGTGGTTATCTATATTACAACAACCTTGCAAATGTGTTAGGATAAATCTTGTTAAAAAAATATTTCAAATTTCAACATCTCTATAATGTTTAAATTTGGCTATATATCTTAAGGCTAAATATTTTAGAAGAGATAAATTGCATAATACAAACATTAAAAAAAGATTTGGAATAGCTTCTATTTCAGATGAGCTATAGGAATGGCATCTTAGATGGTTTCGACATATGTAGAAAATCTTAGACAATGAACCTATAAAAAAGAATGCTACATCAGTGTTCCATGATAGCTCCAAGTCACAAGTTCAATTATGGTGGTGAATGATAAGTTATAAGTTCTAATTCAACTACATATCTTGCGATGTAACTATATTACAATTATTTCAAGGTTTGAATATCCCCCACTACTTCATAGAGGTGAATGATGAAAAAAAAAACTCATATAGATAATCCTATTCTATTGGAACAAGGCTAGGATAATGATGATGATGACCTTAAGACTAAATATTTTTAAAAAAATGTTTAGGATCCCACTATTAAAGTAATGAAGCTTTGGTTTTGAAACAACTGCAATGTCATAGGACATTCTTTCCTAACATATTCGATTTCTTATGTCATATATACTAAATGCAACACACTTTCTATTTGTCATTCATGTGAGTCACTTTGTATCCACTTCACTTACTAGTTATCACTATGTATATAACATGACTTATATACAAGTATGGGGGGTGTTAGAACTCAAAATAATTGAAACATAGATACACCCTAAGATTATAGAAGTTTATAACTTAGTGCTACCTACCAGAATGAAACCTATGGCTTGGGACTACAAAGCGAAGAACTGTACGACTAGGCAAAATTTTTAACTAAACAATTTTTAACCAAAACTATATTTAACAAAAATTTTATATAAAAACTTTTAAACTAAAAAATTTTTTTTAACAAAAAAAATTTAACCAAAACAAAGTTTTAACTAAGAAAAACTTTTAACCCAAAAAAAATTTTAAGTAAATTTCTTTTCTTTTTTAAAAACATTTTTAACTAAAAATAATTTTCACCAAAATAACTTTGTAACTAAGAAAAATTTTTAAATAAATAAATTTTTAACTAAAACAAATTTTCAACTTAAAAATTTTTCAAACCAAAAATAATTTTAAGAATAAATATTTTTAATTAAAAAATTTTAACTAAGAAAAATTTTTAACTAAAAAAATTATTTAACTAGCAAACAAAAAACATTCAAGACTTATATACAAGTATGTCTTCACAACTTAAACATATGGTTATTTTTTTTATTTTTTATAATTTTTTGCAACCTAGGGAGGAGAGAGCGATTTTTGAGGTAACTAGTAAAACCCTTAAAATCTTGAATTATTAAAAAGAAATATTAGAAGAGTACAAAATTAAGATTAGAAATATAGCTTTTCAAAGTATCTAAAAAATGTGTAATAATAGGGAATCTATGTTTACTCATGTAACAAGGTGGAAATGGACAAAATGAATTCTTCCACCTTGATGATAACTAGAAGCATCACATATAGTAGAGAGAAACAAGCAAGCCAACAATATAAAGCTAATGTAATTCATACCTTTGCAAGACACCTTAGACAATTTAGTACCATGATGAAAGGAATGCATACAAAAATTATGCATTGCAAGCAAAACTTGTCAATAAAAAATTCCTCAAATTTCAATCTTATGTAATAATTTGAGTAGCTTGTTTTGTATTGCAATGTTTCTAAATGCATGTGAAGAAGAAGAGTGATACAACAAAGAAAAAGAGAACTAGGTGGAAAGATAAATTCAAGTAGCTTGGGTGGAAAGATAAATTGAATGGTGATTAAATAAATGAGCATTTCTTTGTTTCCATATGATAAAGAGGCATCATAAGGATTATCAATAATAATATATCATAGGAGCGAGGATGACACTAGCATATTTTAAAAAGATATTCTACAGAAAAGATCTACAATAGGTTTAACTCTTCAAAATCCAAAAATAAGTATTACAATGCAACTAAGACCCCTTGGACCTATCGGACCAAGTTTAGAATTCCTTTATAGAATTTTTTTAAAAATATATAACTCAATGCTACTAAGTAGAGTTGAACCATAGAACTAAGGTTAACAAACCAAGACCCTTACCATTAGGCTAACAACTTATTGCAAATACTTAGTAAATTATTAGGATTAAGAAATTGACATTGCCTACTATAATCAAATGTGTGATTATTAAATGTTGTTTAGGTTATTATTGATAGGTACATGGTTGACAATTAGCGATAGCAAAATCAAATTAATTTCTTTTTAAAAATAAAATTTAATGAAGATTAAATTTATAAGAATAATCTTTTAATGAACAACCTTAAATAGATTGTACCATCCATAGCTTGCATATTTTTTTCTTTTTAGAACTTTTAGAATCTTACTAGATTTATCATTAGTTACAATTGATTTCTTAAGGATTACAAAGAGAATAAGTACTATCACAATTAACGACTAGTTGAGATGTAGTAAATGAATTAGTTTTAAGAAAAAATAGCTTGTTCTTAGAAAAAGAAATAAAAAATTAATTTCAAATATTTAACAACTACAATAAAAAGAACATGTTGTAAGAAATAGAAAAGGAAATAAGAAAAAATTTTAAAATATTACAAAGAAGATCAGTTGTGTTGTATGCTAGCATTTACTTTTATACCTTTCTCTCTTAAAAAAGATGGTATTTCACGAAATCTTTGTATTACTACATTGAATTCTTTTACTATTTTAAGTTTAAGCAAGGATATTAGAAAATGATGTAAATGTTTTTAGGACTAGGATCATCATAACTACCAACAATTAATTTATCTCTTGTTTTTGTAAGACTATTTACTTGGGTAGACATCCCTAAAATTGAAAAGTTGTTCCTTTCTATGTTCTTTCTAGGTCTTTTTACTTAATGATTAAGAATATGATATAGTTTTAATTTTTTTCTTTAAATATTTTTTTTGGGGTTCTACCATTTAGGAGAAGCCAAAATGGACCATTGTGAGTTATGAGTTGCAAGCTATTTCAAAAAAAAAATTAGTTATCAATGATTCTATTTGTTTTTTTCCTTGTAACCCTATCCTTAGATTCCCACCACTCTATCTAGGTTTAACTTTTGATATTGATTTTGCACCTCTACTTGTATAAGCTTTAACCTTGCTTGTATTGTTAGGATGTTCTTTGCATTCTAAAAGATAGCGTTTATAGAGCTTTAATTACCTTGATCAATATGTTCATTACTTTAATATTTCATTACTCTAGTATTTGTTAAGATTTTATACCAAGTTATCTAAGTAATCTAATTTTTAGAAATTACTTTCTAAACTGATTAAATTATTTGTAGAGTTTTTAATCATTACTTTTAATTCTCGTTTAAATAATCATTAGTTCGGGAGGTTTCTAAGAATCCGGGAAAAATCAAACCTTTTTACAAGCATTTCATGTGGGTATGGGAAAGTAACGTGGACGTTTTACTCACTCTGCACCTCAATTCCTAACAGCAAACGGACACAATATGATTTCTATAGTGCAAAAATGATTATATGATCTGTTTTATCCATGGCACTTTCCACCCACAAATGAAAAAGACTTTACACAAATCCATAGCCAAGCAAAATCCGCAGACATGCATGCCCAATGATACCCAATGATAGAGGACTTGTAGGTACGCAGCCTTTATCCATGTCACTTTCCACCCACAATTGAAGATTTTACACAAATCCATAGCCAAGAAAAAGCCGCAGACATGCATGTGCAATGAAAGACGACTCATAGATACACAGCAGGCAGCAGCATTGAGCTAAAACTAAATTAAAATGCATACGTGCAAAGGATGTAAAACACACAAATCCATAGCCAAAAAAAACCCGAAGATATGCATGCCCAATGAAAGATGACTCATAGATATGCAGCACCCGAAGATATGCATGCCCAATGAAAGAGACTCATAGATATGCAGCAGCAGCATTAAGCTAAAACTAAAGTACAAAGGGCGTAAAACACTCCACAGACAACTATGGCCATGAAATCCATTGGCGGAGTCTTGTAAAAACGCTTTTTGAAGATAAGGTTATAAATTGCGTTGCAGACCTGCAGCAACGTAAAAGTCCCAAGGAAATCCAACGTCTGATGAGAATGAGGGCTAAGTTGGAAATAAGGCGGCAGCAGCCAGAGATAATTTAGGTGTGTTACCATTGCACCTATTCATCTTATGTTGCTGTGAAAGTTTGGCTTGATCTATCAGCAAATTATATCCCTACTATATGGTTTTCTTTAATAGGAAAATGCTTTTAACTGAAACCTTTAACGAGTAATTACAAAAAACACAAGTGAATATTCCTATTTGAGAAGGCAAATAAAGTAGAGCAAGCCAGAATTTTGGGATGGTTCACATTTCTCTACCTATAATGTAGTTATTATTATTTTAAAGAAGTGTTCAACCAAGTAAAAAGATTTTTTTTTTAATAATAATCATACTTGCAGTGTAGCCCTGCATCTTATCTTTTTTTTTTTTTTTAAAAAAAAAAAAAATTATTTAATTTTTTAAAATTACAAACTTTCAATAAGTGTTTCTAGAATTTTGTTGGATGTCAAATATACATTGTTGTATTCTTAATGATAACTATAATGATTTTTAAGTAAAGAATACCAAATATAAAAATTATAGAACAAAGGTCCCAAGGCTTCCAAGGGCAAAGTCTTCAAGGCTTCTAAGGGAGATAAAGTAGCAAAGGAGAAATGTAATGCTAAAAGAAAAACTCACATTAGAAGCAAAACAAGACTAAGGAAGCCCACTATTCTAAGAAAGACACTTCCAAGAAGGGAAGAGGTCAAAGAAATGGCAATTCTTCGAAAGCTCAATGGTTTAGGTAGGGAGAATGGATACATAAGGAATAAGAGTACAAGAAACTTAAGTCTTTTAAGGGCAAGGAACTTCAAATCATAGAGAAAGTAGAGTCCTCAAATGAAGGGTAATCCTAATGAATCTTTTAAAGATGTTACTAAAATTAATTTATTTATGAGAAATGTCAACATTAGTAAATATCCTTTGAGGAAAATGCTCTTTAGAATTAGGGCTAAGTGTCTCTCCAGTGGCAAATGGCTTCACATTTTGATACATGGAGGTGGACAAGAGAATGTTATTTCTTCTAAGGGTATTGATAGACTTGGATTAAAGAAAATTTCTCAACCTAAGCCCTATAGAATGTATTGGCTCATCTATGTAAGATCAAGACAATCAAGGATAGGCCTTCACCTAAAGATGTGGAAGAGATGAGTTATTTTCTTGGTTTGGCCAATTTTTATAGGAGATTCATTAGAAATTTTAGTTCTATTTCATGAACTATATTATCTTTTTTGAAGAAGAATTTAGCTTTTGTGTAGGATGATGCAAAAGATAGTTCTTTTCAAGAATTAAAGAAGAAGATTTGTAGTGCTCTAGTTTTAGTAACTCCAAACTTCTTTAACCATTTTGAAGTAAAGGTGGATGCACGTGGGCTTGCTATTGGAGGTGTTCTTCTTCAATAGGGTAAGCCAATTGCTTTCTATTCTAAGAAATTGAATAAATCTAGACAAAAGTATAATTTATATGAGAAGGAATTATATGCTATACTTTAATCCATTAAGAATGAGAGACATTACTTGCTAGGATATAACTTTCTTTTATTGACTAATCATAGAACACTTGAATTCTTGATTTCTCAAAAAAAAGAAAGAAAAAAAAAGTGCTAAGTATATAAAATAGGCAGAGCATTTGCAAGATTTTTATTTTCGTTTCACACATACAAGTGACAAGTCAAAATTTGTTATTGATGCTTTATCTAGGATTCATATTATTCATTCTTGTGTTGAAGTAAAGGGTTCTAAGTCTTTTGCTTAATTATATCATAATGAAAATGATTTTGATGATATTTGAAAAGACTTAAATTCTCCATTATGAGATAGGATTGATAAATGGATAGTATATCATATCTAGAATGGTATTATATTTAGACATGTAAAAATTTATCTTCCCAATTGTAAATTTAAATTCAAGATTCTTAAGAAAAAGCATAACAGTGACATGGCTATGCATATGAACAAAATAAAGACTTTATAATTGGTAAGAAAAACTTATTTTTGATAATGTATGTATAAACATGTAGTTAAGTTTGTAAAAGAATATTATGTTTACTAAAAGTTAAAATAAGGGAATGATATTCATGATTAATATTTACCTTTGTCAATCCCAAATGCACCTTGAAAAAGTGTTTCTTTGGACTTTGTATGTGGCATTGCAAAGACAAGATCTAGTCATGATTCCATACTTTTTGTTGTGGATTGATTTCTTGAAATGTCTCTTTTCAATCCATGCAATAGGAGTAATTATTCTTTTCATATTATTTATTTATTCTTTTAACATTTAGTAAAATAGCATGGCATTTCTTCAAATATTGTAAGTGATAGGGATGTCAAGTTCACTAGTCACTTTTGATAATCACTTCAAAAATTATTTGAAACCAAGTTGTCATTTTCTACTATATGTCATACTCAAATTGATGAATAAACTAAGGTAGTAAATTAAACTTTAATAAAGATATTGAGATGGTTATGTAAAGATTAATCTCAAAGATGGGAGAATATGTTAGCCCATGCTAAATTCTCATATAACAATGCTTTTCCCACCAACATTGGTAAAATTTATTTTGTTGAAAATTATAATTTTTCACCAAAGATGATTGAAGAGTTTAAGAAATTTGATGATTGTGCCTCTTTGATCTCTAATTTTTTTGAGCATATGAAGCAATTGAATCAAGAGGTCAAGTCTTACTTGGAGAATAAGATAAAAAAATTATCTTCCAAGGCCAATGAGAGTAAGAGGATAATTGAATTTTATATTGGTAACTTTGTGTAAATTTATTTGAGCAAAGAAAGGCAAACGAATGTGCAATTCTATAAGCTTAAGTCAAGGAGAATTAGTTCATTTAAAATTACAACCATGATCAATCCTAACACAAATGAGATTGCTTTATTTAATAATTCTCATATTTCTTATGCATTTAATGTTTCATATGTGAGCCAATAACATGGCAATGTTCTTGTATTAGATTTGGAGGATAGTCTTGAAATCCTCAAAGATATACTTATAGATCAAACTTCATCCAAGTCATCAAGGAAGCTAGTTATGTTACAAGCAAGAGAATCTAGAAGCACAAGAGATAATAAGATGCATTAGTACTTGATGAATTGGAATGATGAAGGGTCTAGGTTCATAAAAATAATTTAGATTTATGGGCATTGAATGCTATCCCAAGTGTAATACATAATTGAAGATAATTCTCTTTTGAACAATGAGAGGAATGATGATGAGATCAACCCATTCTTAAAGGTAATTCCTATTCTCATTATATCCTAGAAGTAGTAGGAGTCATGTATTTGTATTTGATTATTTATTTGGAATCATTTGAGTACTTTTTATAGCTTGGGTAGGTAATTGCAAAGTCACTAATCTACAGTGAACCGTAGTCTAGTCTTGTGGATGGCTACAATTTGCAATCTACCATAGTGTATTCATATTATGAATTTTATGTAATTTTTGAGTTAAGCAAAGAATTGGGAGTCACTACAAGTCATAGTAAGCTATAGTTCAAAGTTGCTAGTTGTAGTAGCTAGTTGAGAAATAGTAATTAAATTGTACTTTTTAGCAATGCATTTAGATGTGGTCATAGTTTGGTTGCAGAATGGCCATTGCAAGGAACTACAATTCATAGTTACTTATAGTTTTGATAGAAATGATTTTTATGAAAAAGATGCATTTTTGAGGTAGCTCAATGATTAGGAAGATGAAGCAATGCTTAAAAAAAGTTATAAAATGTCAAGACAAATCTAGAGATGGTGGGCAAGATCAAAACAAGGTCATTTTATACTTGACATAGTGAGATAGAGAGATCTTCCTAGGCATTGAGAGTGTGTGATCATCTTTAAATGGTCAAGCTTGTATCAAGAGGTGTGAGGATTTGATTCATTGATTATCTATCCTTGAGAGTGTGTTTGATTCATTTGTGTATTGTAATCATTTTCTTTTGAGCAAGAATGATCTCTATTTATTTTTTTTGTTCAACTGAGGAATTTTGTTGGTTCGTTGTCCTTGATTAAGCTTGGATTGTACAATATAAGGAAGCACCTTATTAATTAGACATTTTAAATTATTTATCCTAGCCATGTAAACTAGTTTTCTAATTCACATACTAGGACAATTACTTCTTATTCATAGAAAGAATAATGTACCATGCTAGTATTTCTATTTTTATATATTTTTCTAGATTATGTTATTTTGATGGACATTAGGTCTTAAATATTCTAGAATTATTTATTCATGAAACTTATATTGAATGGGTTAGGTTTTTGCCTAGAAGCTATTGATAATGTTATATTTGTTTATTTTCTTTTTACCTCTCAAACATGTTTTGGTCAAGATATTTTCATGTAATACACTACTCATTTCCATTCTCTTGTGATGTAATACTATGTCATAAGGTTATGTAGGAAGCCAAAGTTAGGACTTTTAGTGTAGATACCTTCCTACTTTTGGAGAAGGGGTTTAGGGCTAGATGCATGTAGCTTAGTGGCATGCTCAATCTATCTTAAGTATTATTGTAGCTCATATGTGTTTGTGTTATTTATGGTTTCTCTATGTGCGATATGTTATTCTTATTACTTATATTATTATTTATAGCATACTAGCTACATTACTAACCTTTAAACTAAGTTACATTGTATATTCTTGATGTGTTTTAAATTTACTATGCATTTTTATGACTTATGTATGTTTGTCTTATCTATTATCTATGTATGTGGAATATCTTAGTCTTGTTATTTTTTTGTTTTGTTTTTTTAATTTATTTTGGTTAGGTTGGGGGGGGGGGGGGGGGGGGGGGGGGGGGGCACGGTGTGTGGAGAGCGGGCAATGGGAATGGGGATGTTGGGTGAGATGGAAGGGGAGATGTTGGAACCCTAAAAAAATTGTAATATAGGTATACTTCAAGTTATATAACTCAAAATTGCCCACTTGAATGGAACCCATGACTTGGGTCAAGCTTTCAAGTCAAGAGTCTTACCACTAGGCTAACACCTCATTGTTTTGTTATTGTATGTTGTTGTTGTTACTTATTTTGGCTGAGAGATAAACTACCAATTGTATATCGATAACACTAAATGATATTATATCCATAACACTTGAGGGAAGCCTACTAGTAATGCTAAAAAATATTCAGTTCATAATGCTCTAGGAAGAACCTATTTAACACACTAAATAATATTCCATCTATAATGTTAACATATTTTCTCCAACCAAATTGGCCACTTCTATATTTATAACTTTGTATTGGAATAAATAAAGAAGAAAAGTTTAAAGATTAAGAAGAGTATGCATGCAAAACAATAATTCATGAGATTCCAAGACTATTTTGTAGCACAAGATTTATTACCAAACTTGAAATCAGTTATCCTTCTCATCATGTAATCATAGTGATATGACTAAACTTTTTATAGAATGCATTAAATTTGCTAAAATAGTGAATTGAATAATTTCCAATATAGAAGATGAACTAAAGTTCAATGCATTTTTGCAAGATTCTCTTGGAACAATTATATAGATATATTATAAATATATAACTAACCTAGTATTATCATCCATGGTAAGTATAATACTAATCTTTGGAGTAACTTGTACTATGTGTTTATAAATTATTGTGATCATTAAGCTATAGTCATCCTTTAAATTCACCTTCAAGTTATGAGAAGTTCTACCAAAAAATAAATATTATAAAAGATTTTTAAACATTTCTCACATATCTAAACACATGTTTATTTTAATTTTTTCATCTTACCATTAAGCTAACACCTATATATATATCATGTACATTCTATGTCTTATAATGTACTTTACTTTAATAGTGAAGTGTTTAGTTATAAAGTTCTAATTGAATTAAAAGCTCCAAGCCATGGATTTGATTCTAGTAGGCAGTGTTTAGTTATAAAGTTCTAATTGAATTATATATCTTGGGGGTGTACCTATATCATAATTATTTCTAGATTTCAACACCTCTTATAATGTACTTTAGTTCCTTTTTAAGGTAGGGGGGTTATTGGGACCCAAAAAATATACTACTAACAATAGAATGGGGTCATTTTATTAGGTCATTATATATATATCATGTATGCTATAAGTCTTATAATGTATTATGGATGTTGAAAAGTGGAGTGTTGGAACCTAAAATAAGTGAAACATAAGTACACCTCAAGATTTATAGAAGTTTATAGCTTAATGCTAATGAGTAGAATCAGACTTGTGACCTAGAGTTACATGGCCAAGACTTGTAGCACTAGGCTAACACCTCGTTCATGGATGTTTAGAAGTGTTATGAATTTTGTTAGGAGTAGGACCTTTCTTCTTACTAATAATTAATTTTCTTCAATTATTTTTTAATGTATCAATTGTAATGTTGTTCACTTAAGTCTAAAATTATGGATGACATTAAATGAATTACTCTCAATACAAAATAACGAAATGTATTAATGATTTCTCCACCCGAACCTACTTAGATAGTTAAAAATTAACACATAAAATAGATATGATGTTTCTCTAACAAATATAATTTTTTCAATAAATCTAATTTTTATCACTTTGGTTCTTTTCTAGTATATCGTATTTCTTTAGAATTCTTCTATGGGGGATTCTATACTACTCCCACTAATGAAGATTCTTTTAGTCAATTGTGTTCATAAGCATGTGTGGATGTAGCCTCATTGATGGATCCCCATTGATGTATTTTCAAATACATTGATGTCATTCCACCCTAAGCCTATATTAATGCATGCTTCATTTGCATTTATGATACCTTTGGTTATTTTTGCAATGAAGCTCTTGTAGTTTTCTTCTGTAGGACTTAGCCAAATTTCCCTTTGAGTGCCTATAGCTTGGATTGAATTGATTGTACAAAGTTTTATTCGAGGGCATGATATACTTGGATACATTTGCATGATGATAATAAAATCGTGATAGATTTCTTCTATTATAGCACTTGATCTAGCACTTAGCTTATTTTTAGCATTTTACTCTTAATCCATTTTACTTTCCTGTGGTTAGGGAATTAATATTTTAATACTGTACTCTATAAACTGCATAAGCGCAACCACTTCAAACATGATCTATTAATGTTTAGTAATATCAATAGTGAATACTTATTATGTCAAATAGTAGACACTTGGCCACCTAGCAACATTAATATAGTTTCAAGATGAGTATAGAAAGTGGGGAATGAATGTTCTACTTCTAGGATAACATATATTACTCTTAAGTCTATTGTTAGTTAGAAATTCATATTTAAATCACTTTATTACTTTAATATTCTAATCATAAAAAATGACTAAATATAAATATATTGTATCTCAACCTCACATAACCATACCCACCAAGCTAACATAAGTGATGATTGGAAAGAAAATGACTAGCACCTAAGCACTTAGTTTTCTATGATATCTAGGGCTATTTAGAATTTGACTAGATCATGCATACATGCTTTGCGGTTTGTATGGTTAGGTCTAGGAGAAACTTGCAACTCATCATTGGCACTATGGTTAGGGAATTATGTTGTGTGCTAAGTGTTATAAATAATTCAATCATATAAATATTGTTGTAGGAAAATAATGAACCATCATTAAAATAATAATAATATTTTATTCAGGAAACATTACATTACAAGAACAAACTAAAAGATGGTTTCTTCTCCTTGGGTTGACTTCCCACCAATAGATGATTCTACAAAACTTTATGATAGAAAAAGAAAGAACTTGGATGAAGTACCCCAATAACTCAAAGTGGCTTATACCCATCGAAATACATACTATCTAGACTTTACTTTCATCCTTCACTAGGACAAGTAGCTACAATAGAAAGACCTAGAGGAAAATATTGTGTTGCCACCTAATTGAGTCATTTTGTCAATGTTCATGGTAGTACTGATAAAATTGGGGCTTAATAGAAGCTTCCTAATAAAACTAATTTTTGTTGTAATATGATATATCATATACAATATTGTAGCAACAATGTTGTAGATACAATGTCATAATCCATGATACACCATTCCTAATGCAATGTCTTGGGATGCATGTAATCCTATAAATACAATACTTGGGTAGACAATCTGACATCTTTTGATTTCAAACTTAGCTAGACTCTTGTAGTATGTTTTCATAGACTTAGCAATAGAGAGAAGGCCCACAATGTGATGTTTGGAAATTTATCAGTGTCTTTATTTGAGTGGATTATACTTGGACATAGTTCATGATTGAAATAAAGATTAAGATTCCTCTTCATCATTGTAGCATTACTTAGTTTTCTAATTATTTACCTAGCATAATTTTTACTATTTTCCTAGCTTAGTACTTTGCATTTCAAGTACTTTAATTTACTTGTTTATTAGTAAGTGGTATGGATATGATTGGTTTCGAACACTAACTATAGTTATTTGTTAACCTAGTAGTGGCATTGTTTGGTTTACCTAGTGGTAATTCCACTTGGTAATCCTAGTGATAGTTGCATGAGTCCAAGGTGTGAAAAGTAGACTAGGATCAGATGTCCATAGCTCTAGGACAGAATAGATTTACAATTCTATTGTTACTTGGACTTAGGATTTAATACTCATTTCCACCATGTTTACCTTCAGGAGCGCTAAGAGCCAATCAACATCAATAAGCATATGCCTTATTAAGAGCTAAGCCATATACTAGAACTTCACTAGATCAAGGTAGGAAGACGTCAATCTTGAACTTAAACTCAATTACTAGCATAATAACATTGTTAATCTATAGATTACAATTTGATCATGCATTGGCACTTGTGAATTGTATGGTAAGTGTTGGGATACTCCACCACTTATCATTGGCATTGTTGTTAGGGATGTGTTAATGTGTGCCGAGTAATTGATTTTACAAAGTTCATTATATCAAGAATTCTAAAGTCAAATTTTATATCCTTAAATAAATTTTAATAGCACACATACTTAAGATAACATTACTTCAATTAAAGAAAAACTATCACTTGCAAAAGAGATAAAAAGAGGAATGATAGAACAAATGACAATGAATAGTGAAGTATGCCTATGCAGACAAGAATCTCATATGATTACAATGATCCTTACTATTTTAATGTCACATTCATCTTTCACCAAGATGGGTAGTTAAGGTCGAGACACCTATAGGACAATGTCACTTTGCCTCTAGAGCATTTAGCACCCACCATGCCTCAAAAAACTTCAAGAAAAGTGAATCTGAGCCATCTGCAAGAAGGGTACCATGTGACCAAACACATCAAAAAACCATAACAACCCATAGAGGCACAATTATAGAGAGATGTTGTTATGGAGACCAAACATGTCCACAGTAAGGAAAAGTAGGTTAACTCTCCTATTGTCTTGGAGGAACTTTATGGCAATGCATTTGTAGTAGAGAAATACTACCAAGATCATGAAGTTCATTTCCATAAACCTATTATTCATTTGGAAGAACCTATCAAAGTTTACTTACATTCAACCTTAGTAGAGACACTGAGAAGAGAAGTAACAGACTAAGTACAAGCATGACTCAAGGCCAAGAGCTTCTGCAGGATCACAAAGGGAAGAATACTAGAGTCATAGAAGGAGGACTAGCCAACATCATAGAAGAGTTTTCTCTATTTGGAAAGATACTAAGAAAAGAAGGATTCTTAATCTTTGAACAATACTTAGGAAGGTTTGATTTTGCACAAATAAATTTTGTAGGGGTAATATTTTAATTACAATAATAAATTTTAGTTTCACTTTTATAATAAATTATTTTTTATTATGATATTATTACAACAATAATGTTAACCTGATTTAGTTTTAATCATGCAAGGAAAGCATATGGATTTAAATTATTAACCAAGAAATGCAATAGACAAAAGTAATTTTAGTGTAGTTGTCTATTTGGAAAGATGGTAAGGAAAGAAGGATTCTTGATCTTTGAACAACACTTAGAAAAGTTTGATTTTGCACAAATAACTTTTCTAGAGGTAATATTTTAATTACAATAATAAATTTTAGTTTCACTTTTACAATAAATTAATTTTATTACAACTTAATGTTAACTTGATTTAGTTTCAATCATGTAGGGAAATCACATAGATTTAAATTATTAACCAGGAAATGAAATTTACAAAAATAATTTTGGTGTAGCTGACTATTCGAAAATGACAATGCCAACATAATGTATGCATCCAACAAGAGTTTTTTTGGATGATAAATTTTCAAGGCAGAAAAGGTTTGGCCTTGTGCTAACATAGTACCCTACCCCCCGCTACTAAAAAGCAAGTTTTATAACATGGAAAGTTATAGGAAGTGTTTGGCTTAGTTATGAATATATAGGACTACCATTTTGTATCAAAATGTTTGTTTCATTATTATTCTAGTTTGTGTTTGAAGATTAAACAATAATGTAGTCTCCAAAAATTGCAGTTTGATTTACTTGCTAATTTAATATGAAAACATATTCAATAAGATAATAGATTATTGGTATTTATTTAGAAAAATAAATAAATAAATAAGGGGGCTATAGGTGGGGTGAGGTCCTACAAGGGCCTGTGCTACCCCTAACCTGTTTGAGACCACATAGCTAGTGCTATGCCATGCCCTACCCCAGCCTTGGCCACTACAACTACCTTGGGTCCACTACTATGCCTTTCATCTCTTGCCTAGGTTGTGTAGACCCATTAATAAGTTGTCTTTTACCAAAACCCAACTAACACCATCACCTCTACCCTTGCCAATGTAGCATCTAGTAGCACCTAGAATGTTAAACCCATGCTATTGTTGTAGTAGCCCATGATATTTTGATGACAAAGATAAAGAATGTAAACCATGAGGAAATAGGGATAGATGTGCAAAGAGAAAAAGGTATGAGTACCAAAGGGTGCATCACTATAATAGAGCATATGAATCCTATGATCATGAAGAATCCCGGATGGCTACTCATAGCATGATAAACATAAGGAAAATTGTCTACATTCCAACCAGGCATGTCAAGGACAGTTTCATTAAGCAGCTAGACATGAACAACATGCTAAGATTTGAAGGTGGATACAATGTAGATCTGCAACAAGATCTTCAAGCATCCCATGATGCCTATGTCCTACAAAATACAGAGAGTGACTGGTAGAAACTTAAGTTGTTTCCTTAGACATTCATTAAAGAGGAAAAAAGTTGGTATAGATTGTTGGAACTTGAATCAACCAGAAGATGGAGTACCATTCTTGAACTTTTCAATAATGACTATTAAACATACTCTCAAGTGTCAAACTTAAGGAAGTAGATCTAGAGCTAGAAGTAAGTGACCCATGAGTTCCTTGATGCACTGATGTGTAGATACTATTCACTTTTGCATAGGTGCCAAGGTCATGGATTTTTCCAAAGGAAGTAGCATAGGCACATTATTGATGGGCCATGGAATAAAACCAAGGAAACCCTTGGGGTGTATGCCTAGGGTAGACTATTTGAAATGACCACCCATCATATTCAGGGACTCATTGATCAAATAGCAAAGGAAGAAGATAAACTAAAGAAGAGAGAATCAATCAAAGAATATACTAGAGATATATCTATTAGGAAGAGAGATGTACGAGTGTGTGATTAGAAAGAGGAAGAAACCTTGGAAAAGGTGATACAAAAAAAGATACTTCCTATTCAAAAATCTATTATGAATATAGCAATGACAAAAAATTTGCAATAGCTTTGAAAATTATGGAAGAAAAAACTAAGTAAGCCTTTAATAAATGCAAGGAGAAAAAGAAGAAAAGAGACTTTAGATGAAAGGGAAAAGTGGCTTCAATAGTAGAATGTTTGGATATAAGCTTAGACGAGGAGGAATAATGTACTATGTGCTAGTATGACCATCCTAAGAGGTGCTACCTTGTCATAGCACATTTGCAAGAAATAGGGGCATATCCACTCAATCCAAGATTCATCAAGAGGAAGATGCCCAAATGGTTACCTTACCCTTAAGATGACTACTAGAACACCTTCTAGCCAATCTATTACCCCAGTGAAGCTTATCCACAACCATAGGAGTAGTACCATCAATAGTGGCAACAACCACAATCATGGGTGATGCCACCACCACAACAACAGTAGCCATATCGGAAACCAAACCTTTATGGATACCATGTCCAACATCCAATTTCTCCAAGAAATGTAGCAGTTTACACTCCTTAATACTATCCATGAGAATACCAAGTTAACATCTCGAAGGATGTATCCCTATCCCTACATGCATTAGCAAGCAACTAGACTATTGAGTCAACCTCCTAACCCTTTACCACCTATACCACCACCTGTAATGTAGGAAGAACTACCATCATAGCCCCAACAAAAGAATGCAACTAGGGTAGTCAACGTGCATGTGGAAGAAATCATGCATGAATAATAATATAGGAAATGACCATTCTTTCAAATGAGTCTAGAAAAGGTTTGAAGAATTAGCACATCTACTTCTGCTCCATCCACATCCAATCCTCTAAGAAATAATAAGCTTCCATCATCATCTAATGCAAATGTGACAACTGTAATGTTAACAAAGACCATTACTCATTGGATCAAGGAAGGAGCAGTTCAAATGAGTCTAGAAAAGGTTTGAAGAATGAGGAGCACATCTACTTTTGCTCCATCCACATCCAATCCTCTGAGAAATAATAAGCTTCCATCATCATCTAATGCAAATGTAACAACTATCATGTTAACAAAGACTATTATCCATTGGATCAAGGAATGAGCACTTCCTCAAAAATGAATAGATTTGGGAACTCCCTTGGTATACCTTCAACTATCAAGTTAGAAACCATGCAAGGCTCTACTCGATTATGGGTCAGGGGTGAACTTGATATTGCAAGATATGTATCAAGCCTATAATCTACCACCATTAAAGAAAAGTAACATATGGCTAAAACTTGCAAATTAGTTGATCACAATTCCACTAGGACAAGTGGATAATGTAATCACTACCATCAATGGTTGGTCCTACCTAGTTGATTTTCTAGTCATTCATGTAGGTAAAAGTAAGGGTGAGTTCCCTATCATAATGGAAAGAGCTTGGCTTAACACTATAGATTCTAAGCTTGGTATTAGAGACTTGTCCTTAGAAATCTTCAAGGAAGATGAATTTTGAATTATAATGATAATGGATGTAGTTTCATACAAAAAATATGCACAATCAAATAGGAATATAATACAACATGCAATCAATGTATTAAAGAGATGTGTGTGTAAAAATGCTTATGTGTGGTAGCCACTCAACAAGAAGGCACCTAGTGGTTGAATATAGATATTGAAATTGAATTAAACATATACATAAAATTGAAAAACTAGATAATAAGTGTCTACATAGAAGAAATTGACAAGTTGGAATTTCACGGTGTTTCAGGTGGTGCTGAAAATGCACAAAATAGTTTGGTAGGTTTTCTAAGTCAAGGAGTTTGCTACGCTATGCCATGCTATATAGTGTAGTAGGCTTTGGGAGATAGTTTTTCAAATAGTCAACCATAAATTATTGCAAGAAAAGATGCTACACTATGCCATGCTACACAGTGTAGCATAGCGTAGCGAGAGCAAGACAAGAAGGCTCAGCTTACTTGGTGATTTTCAATTGCACTAAGTTAGCACCTCTAGCCTTCAAAATAGTTTCTTCGCTCAACTACATGTTCTTCAACAATGGCTCCTTCACCATAAATTAGCAAACTTAGCAAAAATGTAGGTCATGCTGGTTGCTACACTACACTATGCTACGTAGCATATCATAGTGTAGCAACTTTATGAGGATAACGAAAGATATCTCAAAGGGAAGGATCAGCAATTTCACAAGATTCACAGTGGAATAAATAGTCAACGTGCTTCAAATATTTCCAGCACATGTAGCAAGATATAGCACAAGTTTTTTCTTCAAACTAGTGGCTATGCTATGCTACGCAGCATAGCGTAGCATGGTGTAACAGGTTGCTATGTTACGCCCGCATACTACATCACAAAGCACGATGTAACATAGCAGAAAATTATGCCACATTAATGCACTTCACCTAATTTCACCATTGGAACACATCTTCAAGCTATGATGGAACAATTATAGTGTGGCTATTTTGCAATTACAGCATGGCAAGCTCGTCCAACAGACATACGCATCCAACAGCCATGCACGCCCATGCAGCATATACAAGTCAACGCAAGCCCAAGTTATGTGGCATCCAAACTACATCTTTCACATGCCCTTGGCTCTATAAATACCCTAATGAGTGATGCTCAAAGGATTGGGCTTTTGATAAGTCAGTCAACTGGTTAGTGAATTGGCTGGCTAGCAAGAAAAAACTTATCATTGTACTCTTGAGCATTGTAAATGTCTTGTTTAGCATTGTAAACAATTGGCACTCTCACTTGGCATCTTTTTCTACTCTTTCTTGCTATCCTCATAGCATTTGGCATTGTTGACCCCCCAAGTTTGCATTCAAGTGTACAACTATCTTGCTCTATACGTCTTGGTTACCTTTGGGATCTCTGCGCCCCTTAGCATCATGTAACCAATTGTATCCACCTTGATAGAGTGGAGACAAAATCTTGAAGAGGTGCATTTTTCTAATTGCATTTTATTTTTCTTTTCTACTTGTCATCGCATTTTACATTATTTTATGTCCCTTTTACATAAAATTTTCATTTTATGTTAAAAGTGTCCTTTTCAATTTACCCCTTTACAAAAGGCTATATTAATGCCGACTAAGTTCCTCTCTGATCGACCAGATCGTTCAGGGCATTCCATCTCTATTTTGTCTAGCATGGCCCTCCCATGGATTTGGGGTTAAGATTGTTGTGTCCGATGACCTCTCGATGTTTTTCATCCACTAATTTTTTCGGTCACAACATTCTTCTTGAAAGCACCCTTGTTGAGAGTGTTCTCTTTGAGAGCATCCTACATTAGAATGCCCTCCTTGAGAGTGTCCTTCTTGAGAGTGTTTTCTATGAAATGTCCCTCTATGAGAGCATTCTTCTTGAGAGCGCCCTCCATTAAAGTGGCCTTTCAAAGAGCATTATTTTTAAGAGAATCCTCACAAGGAGCATTCTCCCTAGAGTGCCCTTGTTGAGAGCATTTTTTTGAAGAGTGCCCTCCTTGAGAGAACCCTCCCCAATAGTGTTCTCCCTAAGAGCATCCTCTATTAGAGTAGCCTCTGCTAGAGCGTTATCCTTGAGAGTGGCCTTCATCAGAGCATTATCCATGAGAGCACCTTGCATTACCCACATGAGAGTGTTCACCTCGAGAGCACCCTCATTAAGAGCATTCTTTTGGAGAGCACCCTTCCAAAGAGTGCCCTCCTTGAGAATTCCCTCCTTAAGTGCGGTCTTCCTAAGGAAGCCCTTGTTGAGGGTGTCCTCCTTAAGAAAATTCTCTATGAGATCACCATCCCTGAGAGCATTCTCTTTGAGAGCTTCCTCCATTAGAGTGACATCTCAGAGCATGTTGTTCAGAGCATCTTCTCGGCGAGCACCTTGCGCTATGCATGTGAGAGTGTTCTCCTTCATAAGAGTGTTGTCCATGAGAGCACCTTGAGTTATGCACATGAGAGTGTTCACCTTGAGAGTTCCATCATTGAGATCATTCTTTTAAAGAGTGCCCTCCCTAGGAATGCCCTCCTTGAGAGTGGTCTTCCTGAGGACACCCTCCTCAATAGCATCCACCTTAAGAACATTCTCTGTGATAGCGCCCTCCTTGAGAGTGCCCTCCATTAGAGCATCCTTTTGGAGAGCATTATCCTTTAGAGTGCCTTACTTGAGAGCACCTTGCTCTATGCATGTGAGAGTGTTCTTCTTCAAAAAACCCTCCTTGAGAGCTCCCTCTCAGAGGGTGCCCTTCCAAATAGTGCTCTCCCTTAGAGCGACCTCCCTCAAAGCATTCTCCCTGAGAGCACCCTCCCTAAGAGCATTTTCCTTCAAAGCCTCCTCCATTAGATCAACCTTTTGAAAATTGTTCTCCTTGAGATTACCTTCACCAAGAGTGCCTTGTGCTACACACGTGAGAGTGTTCTCATCAAGAGCACCCTCGTTGAGAGCTCCATCTTAGAGGATTTCCTCCTAGAGTGCACTCTCCCTTAGAGTGACCTTCCTCAGAGTGTTCTCCTTGACTACACTTTGTGTTATACACATGAGAGTGTTCATCTTGAGAGTACCCTCATTGAGAGAATTGTTTTAGACATAGCACTTCCTAAGAGTGCCCTCCTGGAGAACGTCTTCCCTAAGAGCAGTCTCCCTAAGGAAACCCTCTTCAAGAGCATCCTCCTTAAGAATGTTCTCTATGAGAGCACCCTCCGTGAGAGAACCCTTTGTTAGAGTTACCTTTCTAAGAGTGTTCTCCTTGAGAGAGCCTTCACTAAGAGTGCCTTGCACTATGCACGTGAGACTGTTATCCTTGAGAGCACCCTCGTTGAGAGCTCCCTCTCAGAAGGCACTATCTCAGAGAGCAACCTCCCTTATATTAACCTCCCTCAGATCATTCTCCCTAAGAGCACCTTACGTTACGCACATGAGTGTTCTCCTCAAGAGTGCACTTGTTGAGAGAATTCTCTTGAAGATTATTCTCCATTACAATGCTCTCCATAAGATCGATCTCATTGGGGATGCCCTCCTAAAGAGTGTTCTCCTTGAGGAGGATGCCCTCATATGAGTGTTCTCCTTGAGAGCATCCTCTTTGAGAGCATTCTATAGAAGAGCATCCTTCTTAAGACTTCCCTCCTTAAGAATGCCCTCCTTAAGAATGCCCTCCTTAGAGTGACCTTCCTTAGAGTGTACTCCTTGAGGGCACCTTGCATTACATATGTGAGAGTGTTCTCCTTTAGAGCACCCTTGTTGAGATCATTCTCTTTGAGAGAATTCTACATTAGAACATCCTCCTTGAGAGCAGTCTTCGTAGGGAGTCCCTCCTTGAGAGTGTTCTTTATGAGATGTCCCTCTATAAGAGCATTCTTCTTGAGAGTGCCCTTCATTAGAGTGGCCTTCAAAAGAGCATTCTCTTTGAGATTTCCCTCACTAGGAGTGTTCTCCATGGAGCATCCTTTTTGAGAGAATTTTGTTGAAGAGTACCCTCCTTCAGAGCACCCTCCCCAAGAGTGTTCTCCCTTAGAGCATCCTCCATTAGAGCGGCCTCTGCAAGAGAATTCTCCTTGAGAGTAGAATTCATGAGAGTGTTATCCATGAGAGAACCTTGCATTATGAATATGATAGTGTTGACCTTGAGATCATCCTCATTAAGAGAATTCTTTTCAAGAGTGCCTTTCTTAAGAGTGTCCTCCTTGAGTGTGGTCTCCCTGAGGAAGCCCTCGTCGAGAGCATCCTTCTTAATAATGTTCTTTGTGAGATCACCCTCCATAAGAGTGCTCTCCTTAAGAGCTTCCTCTATTAGAGTGACATATCAGAGAGCATTATCCTTGAAAGCATCTTCCCTAAGAGCACCTTGTGCTATGCATGTGAGAATATTATCCTTGAGAACACCCTTATTGAGAGCTCCCTCTTGGAGGATGCCCTCCCAGAGAGTGCTCTTCCTTAGAGCAACCTTCCTTAGAGTGTTCTCTGTAAGATCATGTTCTATTATGCATGTGAGAGTGTTCTCCTCAAGAGCATCCTTGTTGAGATTGTTCTCTTGTAGAGCTACCTCTGTTCGAACTCCCTCTTTGAGATCAGTCTTGTTGGTGATGCCCTCATTGAGAGCATCCTCCTAAAGACTATTCTACATGAGATCACCATCCCTAAGAGAATTATCCTTGAGAGCACCCTCTATTAGAGCATCCTTCCAAAGACTATTATTCTCTTTGAGAGGGCCTTTGCTAGTAGTGTTCTCCCTAAAGGACCCTCGTTGAGAGCATTTTGTCTAAGAGTGCCCTCCATGAGAGTAGCCTCCTTGAGAGCATTCTCCCTAAGGGTGACCTCCACGAGAGTGTTCTCCTTGAGAGAAAACTCCATGAGAGAATTGTCCATGAGAGCATCTTGCATTACGCACATGAGAGTGTTCACCTTGAGAGTGCCCTCATTGAGAGCAGTCTTTTGGAGGGTGCCCTTCCTTATAGTGCCCTCCTTGAGAATTCCCTCCTTAAGCGTATTCTTCCATAGGATGCCCTCCTTAATAGCATCCACCTTAAGAATTTTCTCCATGATAGTGCCCTCCCTAAGAGTGCCCTCCATTAGAGCCTCCTTTTTGAGAGCATTCTCCTTGAGAGTGGCTTTCCTAAGAGTGCCTTTCACTATGCACATGAGAGTGTTCTTCTTGAGAGCTACCTCTCAGAGGATACCCTCCAAGAGAGTGCTCTCCCTCAGAGGGTGCCCTCCAAGAGATTGCTCTCCCTCAAAGCAACCTCCCATAGAGCATTTTTCTTGAGAGCACCTTGCATTATGCACATGAGAGTGTTCTACTCGAGAACGCCCTTGTTGAGAGTGTTCTCTTGGAGAGCTTGCTCCATTAAAATGCCCTCCTTTAGAATGGTCTCATTGGGGATGGCCTCCCCAAGAGCATTCTCCTTAAGAGTGACCTCCATTAGAGTGGCCTTTTGAAGAGCGTTCTCTTGAGAGGGCCCTTACTAGGAGCATTCTCCATAGAGCACCCTCATTGAGATCATTCTATCAAAGAGTGCCCTCCTTTAGAGCACCCTTCCTAAAAGCATTCTTCCTGAGAGTAGCCTCCTTTAGAAAAGCCTCCATGGGAGCATTCTCCTTAAGAGCACCCTCCATGAGAGAGTTATCGATGAGAGCACCTTTCATTACACATGTGAGAGTGTTCACCTCAAAAGAACCCCCATTGAGAACGTTCTTTTGGAGAGTGCCTTTCCTAAGAGTGCCCTCTTTGAGAATGCCCTTCCTAAGAGCTGTCTACCTAAGGAAACCAACCTCAATAGCATCCTCCTTAAGAGCATTCTCCATGAGAGTGCCCTCCTTGAGAGTGCTCTCCTTGAGAGCTTTCTATGTTAGATATGCATCCATGAGAGCATTCTCCTTGAGAGTTCCCTCCATGAAAGCACCTTGCACCCTCATGTGAATGTTCTCCTTTATATCATTCTAATTGAAAGTGTTGTATAGGAGGGAATCCTTCCTAAGAGTTCCTTCCTTGAGAATGCTCTCCCTAAGATGCATCTCCCTGAGGATGCCCTCCTTGCGAGTGTTCTCCTTAAGAGCATCCTTGTTAAGATTATTTTATGTGAGATTGCCCTCCCCAAGAGCATTATCCATGAGAGTGCCCTTAATTAGAGCATCCTTCTGAAGAGTGTTTTCTTAAGAGGGCCCTTGCTAGGAGCATTCTCCCTTAAGCACCCTCATTGAGAGAATTTTGTTGAAGAGTGCCCTCCTTGAGAGCACCCTCTCCAAGAGTGTTCTCCTTGAGAGTAGCCTTCATTAGAGAGGCCTCTATGAGAGCATTCTCCTTGAGAGCATCCTCCATGAGAGTGTTTTTCATGAGAGCACCTTGTGTTATGCACATGAGAGTGTTCACATCAAGAGTGTCCTCATTGAGAGTGTTCTTTTAGAGACCACCCTTCCTAAGAGTGGCCTTCCTGAGAATGCCCTCCCTGAGAGTGATCTCCTTGAGGATGCCCTTCTCAGGAGTGTCCTCTTTAAGAAAATTCTATGTGAGAGTGCCCTTCATGAGAGCATCCTTCATTAAAGTAGCATTTCGAAGAGAATTCTTCTAGAGAGAACCTTCCTTGAGAGTGGCTTACACTACACATGTGAGAGTTTTCTCCTTGAGAGAACCCTCATTCAGAGCTCCCTCTCAGAAGATGCCCTCCAAGAGAGAGCTCTCCCTTAGAGTGACCTTCCTTAGAGCATTCTCCCTAAAATCACCTTACATTACGCATGTGATAGTGTTCTCTTTGAGAGCACCCTTGTTGAGAGCATTCTCTTGAAAGTGTTCCCTGTGAGAGTGCCCTCCCTGAGAGCATTCTCTTTGAGAGCCTCCTCCATTAGAGTATCCTTTCAGTGATTGTTCTTCTTAAGAGCACCTTCCGCAAGAGTGCCTTGTGCTACACACATGAGAGTGTTCTCCTAGAGAACACCCTCATTGAGAGATCCCTCTCGAAGGACATCCTCATGGACAACGCTCTCCCTTAGAGTGACCTTCCTTAGAGCATTCTCCCTGAGAGCACTTTGCGTTATGCAAGTGAGAGTGTTTTCCTTGAGAGTGCCCTTGTTGAGATTATTCTTTTGGAGAGCTACCTCCATTAGAATGCCCTCCTTAAGATCGGTCTCACTAGGGACACCCTGCTTGAGAGCATCCTTCTTAAGAGTGTTCTACATAAGATCACCCTCCTGGAGAGCATTCTCCTTAAGAGCACCATCTATTAGAGTGGCCTTCCTAAGAGTGTTCTCTTTGAGAGGGCCCTCTCTAGGAGCATTCTCTCTAGAGCACCTTTATTGAGAGAATTTTTTCAAAGAGTGCCCTCCTTGAGAGTGAAACACCGTGAAAATTGTGAATCAACCTAGGGTGAAGATTCGCAATTCGGGCAACAATTTGCAGCAGAAATCTAGAAGACAGAACAAGGCAAAGAGGCGTACAACATCAAGTCTCCAAGTTTCTTAAAAATTCTAACTTTGTTTTGTTTTCTCTCTTTATGCCACATTATGTAACATAGCGTCATGTTGCTTTGCATAATTCTGCTTAATGTAGCGTGATATTGGAAGGTAGCTTACTTTGGCGAATATGACAAAGTTTAAGGCCTAAGCAGCAGACTATGAATTTTCGCATATTCCACCAAGTCTTTTGTTCAGGACTGAATTTACGCTCCATTATGCAGAGCAGCGTAATGAGCTTTGAGGAAGTCAAAGTTAGAGTCCAAAGGAGTGTAGTAGATTGACTTCCTTTTTACAGATTGGTCGCTTTACACTTATTACGCTACGCAACATAAACAAGTGTAACTTATTGTGAGGTTGACTATTTTTACGCTCCATTACACTTTGCAGCATAAATAAGTGCAAAGCAGCTTGAGTTAACTACTTTTATCTTCTATTACGCTCTACCACGCTATGCAGCGTAAATAAGTGTAATACAGTGTAAAGTCAGCTAAGGCAGTACTAGACATGCACCTGCTATCCATACGCAGCAATATGCTTATTAACGTATCACAACGTAATCATGTGGCAGTTTCAACAGGAGTGGTTTACAGTGTACTTCGCCCCCCCAAAAACATAATGCGGCATGACCAGTTTTAACATAAAAATTATCAAGTCAATGGTGTTTTGAAAGTTTGAGGCATGTGTCATTAGGGCTGTGCCTTCCCACGTGATGCTAAACTTATAAATACTCTAGTTGGCGGAGGAGGAAGGGAAGGGGGATTTTTCTTCTTTTGAAGGACATAAGGCATTGTTTGAGCATTGGCAATGGGAGCGATCAGTCTTCTTGGCGAAAACATTATCCTATTCATTAGAGATCATTAGTAGCTTTAAGCAAAGATTATCGAGGGTAAAAGGAGCAGATCAGAGATCAAGAGATCATTTGGTATGATTGGTAAGGTTTATTGATCAGAAAAAGTTGATCGATAGACATCCAGGCTTGACCTTCCTTGCATTCTACTTTTGGCTTACGAGGTAGATCAACCTTCATTCTATTCTCCCTTTTAAATAGTTTTCTTATTGTTTCATGTATGCTTCGCACAAAGATAAGCGAAGTCTACCATTAGAACATGTATGCAATATATTCAGCTTTTGAGTCAAATCATAGATCTTGGAATTATGCATCTTTTCTAAATCTGATCTTCCTTGTCGCATTGACGTTATCGTTATTTCAAGTTCTTTACATTATTTTCTACTCCCTCTACGATTCACTAAATTAATTATTTTCATGAAATATATACATAAAATATATATACTACCGTGATATTCGATAATTTATTGATTAAGTAAGTCCATGTCTAATCGACAAGACCGTTCAGGGTACCTTAGATTCGTTTTCTCTAGCATGGTCCTCACACGGATCCATGGTTAAGATTGTGTACATGGATCTTCACTCGGTATTTCCAGCGACCGATGTTTTCCATCGTTATAGTTTTCTGGCACTAGAAGGAGGACCTGAACCTCCGCTCTGTATTTTACGGGTAACCTTGTAAGCAATCTGTACCCACATTCACATAACGTAAACATAATACCTCTAGGGAAGTTTACAAAATCTTGTGGTGTAGATTGGTCATAGTAACGATTCCTTTGGAATCCTACAGGGTAGAAAGCCCAATCGTTATTCCATTTTGCCATCTCCTTTTAAATATTTTCGTTATTGTTATCGATCTATCTGATAGATGGATTCTGCACATACAATCACTGCCACTATAATCGCCACTGACTCAGGTGTCACAACCGTAAATCCCGTCACTGTTCCTGAATTAGCTTTCGGTGCGACAGGACCTCAGGGATTGTTGCATCATTCATTGAGGTTACAGGGCAAGGATCCTTTGGAATCCTACAGGGTAGAAAGCCCAATCGTTATTCCATTTTGCCATCGCCTTTTAAATATTTTCGTTATTGTTATTGATCTATCTGATAGATGGATTCTGCACATACAACCACTGCCACTATAATTGCCATTGACTCAGGTGTCACAATCGTAAATCCCATCACTGTTCCCGAATTAGCTTTCGGTGCGACAGGACCTCAAGGATTGTTGCATCATTCATTGAGGTTACAGGGCAAGGATCCTTCACTCACCATCCTGACTCTTGAAGAGTATAATTTCATTTGCGTCAAGATCTAGGCAAAGCTTTCCCTTAGCCGAGCCGAGATGGAGGCAAAATGAAATTACGAGCTGATCCACAAAGGGGGTCAAGACTTCACCCCTACTGCATATGACATCATCCCCATTACCGATCATTATCATGAACTCCTATCCCAACTGGTTATGGCTAAGAATCAGACTACACAGTCTATTCTAGAGCCTCCAAACAAGGAGGAGGAGGAAGATGAATTCGTAGCTTAGTCTGAACGTGCGGATTCATACCATACCCTCAACCCCCATACATATGTGAATCCTGTGTTTAATCCTCTCACTGGAGAAGATGCCCATCTCAACCAATCATGACCACCCAAACACATATTCCCATCGTCCCGCAGGCCACCATGCAATCCTTAGTCTTGCAGGTACAAATGCCACCTCACAATAATGTGGGAGTAACCCCCTCACCACATGTAATCAGGATTCCATTGGTGATACCTACGTCTATTGCCCCCCATTTCATTGCCCAAGTCTAGGTCCATACCATGCCTATAACCCGCCCGGTGCAAACCTTATTGTCGCAACCCATTTCAAGGCAACAGATCGCAACCACCATTCAATCGTAGCGATCTATTCAACAACCTGTGGCTGGTCAGTGGATCACGCCTGTTGCACAACACAATCAATTTGCATTCTATGGTGTACAACCATTGGCTGCATCTACCACACATGTCCTGTAGGTAACTACATAACATCCCTACACCTTCCATCCTACACATCCAGTGATGGCCAATTTCTCCGCATAGCATGTCGAGTGGTGGGTTTCACAGGCAACTCCGTCTGTGGGGACAATCCCCGTCGCGTCGTCTGTTAGCCAAGCTATCGCTCCCTTTCCACTACCTGGTACTACTTTTCCAGCCCAACCCCCTACTCCTCCAGTACCAACTTCATCATCAATAGTTCTGGATCAAGCTTTTTTTCTTATTCAGACCCTCACTGAGGAAGTTAAGCGCCTTAAAATTGCTAGCTCTAATACAATACAGGTCATGGATTTCTACCATTATGACCCCATCAACCTAGTAGTCCCCATGCTGTCCTTGCCTCTAGGGATGTCTTTGCCCCATTTTACTAAATACAATGGGGAAGGAGATCCTAATGCTCATCTCGTTACCTTTAGGTTTGAATCCTTGCTACTACAACAATGGCCCCATACGATTCTCCGTGTCTTTGCAATGTCTTTGGTAGGTAAGGCCTTGGACTGGTATCGAGCACTCTCTCGCTCTTCCATCTCAACCTTGGAAGAGCTTCTAACACAATTTGTGACTCGCTTTAAATACAATTTAAAGTCGGAAGTCATGTTAGATCAACTTATGGGAGTGAAAAAAGACCCGCTCGAGCCAGTCCAAAAGTTTATACAGCGATGGAGCGCTACTCCGAATGAAATCCATTAACCTATCGCAGAAGCCCATCTGTTGGCTACTTTCAAAGGAGCAGTTAACGACTTCATCAAGTCTAAACTATACTACCTTGCCCCTTGCTCCTTGAGTCAAGCCTTCGCACAAACTGAGAGCATCCAAGATGCTGCGGAGGCTAGCAAAGACCCAACATATGTGGCCTATAAAAATGCCAACAGTAAGGGTAAAGACAAAGGTAAAACAACAATGACGATAGTAGCTGCGTTGGCCAAGGGTGCCAAAATGAAGAATAACAAAAAGGCACCCACAGAGCTTACTGAGACCACGGCTAGTGCAAGTAGCACCGGCCAAGAAGCACTTGCCCCTGAACAGCCCTCACAGTCAAAACCAAACTTTGAGCATAAAGATTGTTCAAAATATACAGCCCTGTGTATAAAGCATTCAGAATTGCTAAAAAAATTATTAGGAGCAAGATATATTTAAAACAAAAAAATATCCGAAGAAGCTCTGCAGTGTCACAGGCATCATTGTGAATTGCTGAAGAACCCTTCGTTAGCTCTACCCAATGAACCGCCAGTCCCTAAGTCTTTCAGGCTAGACCATTTTTTTAACTACCACTAGTTGTGTGGTCACGACACCGATTATTGCTAGGCGTTGAAAGATGATATTCAACGCATGATTGACAATGGTTCTTTGACATTAGACAAAAGTAGTCCAACATGTCCTAAAAACCAAGCAATGCATATGTACAAAGACCTGTTAAACACAAATAATGCAACATATACCATCAACATGGTAAGTACAAATAGTGAGGGGAACGTATCGCCTAAGCAACCCTTTGTGTTACGTGTACTTATCAGTTCACCCCAGGGAGCGAGTTCTTCACTAGTAGTTGGGAGCACCTCAAGGCCACCCTTTGTTATTCAAACACCCTCTCAAACTATAACTCAGTCTCACATTAACAATAAAGCCACAGCCATGCCCACGCCTACTCCTAAGAAACCTTTTATCCTTAGGGCATAAAACCACCAGCTGCTCCTTTTACGCAGGGGCAAGTCTCTAATCAAAACCATCAACCTCCATCCAACAGAAAAAGGAAAGGAGATGCACCAATTAAAGCAACCAAAGACTGCTCTACACTAGGGTTTGCTATGCCCAGGCCCTTAGCTTCTGTAGCTTCACCTGCACCTCCTGGGCAAGACAAAGGTACAAAAACATAGCCACCCCCCTCGGCATAAAGAAATACAACCCTCCAACCAATGCTATTCCACCTTGGGAAATTCGTCTCTTAGGGCGAATGGAAGAAGAAAGAGGGTACAGGCAACCTAGTGGAGAGCGGGACCTCCTCGATGCATTTAGGCAAGTCAAGAAGGCTCTAAAATAGAAGAACACAACATTGAGCCTCTATGACTTGCTTATGATGTCTCAAAAGCACCGTGAGGCTATGGTCCGTATGCTGACATCCATACCTGTGGATGAAAGCTTATCAGCAGAAGAGGAAGTGATACATGCTGTCATGTTTCCCCCCACCGCTGAGCAACCCAAACCTACCCCATTGACCTTTCATGATGAATCCATCAAAGATGATCCTAAGAAAGGTCAAGTGACAAATAGAACCCATGTTTATCACCATCCGGGTTGGTCAACATCGAATCCGGAGGGTGCACGTTGACGATGGTGCAGCTACAAATGTCATCCCTTATCCTATAGTGGATAAGTTGGGCCTGGTCAACCAGATCAGTCCTACGATGAAATTATGCCTAAATTCATTGAACGGGGCATGAGTTCAAGTCAAAGGGATGGTACATATCGATTTTGTGGTAGGATACTAGTTCCCAATAGACACCACATTTATCGTTGTCGAGCAGATGCCCGGCTTCAACCTGATTCTAGGGAGGTCCTGGCTAGCTCAACTGAGAGCAGTTTCATCACCGATACACAAAGAGATACACCTACCTTATGTAGGGGGAGAGGTAGTAATACATGGTGATGAAATAACTTCTAGAACCATCAATAACATCAAGGAAAAATGGGGTTCAGAAATCGAAATGCCCAAAGATCAAACCCATGTCCAAATTCCCAAACAAGTCAAAATGATTAATGATAGCCTAGCCTGGGCTGACCTACCATTTTAGGGTGAGGAAGATGATGTGAAGGAGTCAGGTTATAGATCTCCTCGCCCTTATACACCACTCAATGTAAAAACTATCAAGAAAACAATTACGAGCTAGCGATTGACCTACGTGATATTTACGCGCATATTTATGCTTTCATTAGTTTTGCCATTTACGCTTATTAGTTTTGACTGTCAGTTTTGTTTAGTATACACATATTTATGTCCTCTATCAATTACGCCATTTACATTTCCTAGTTTACACCATTTATGCTTCTTAACTCCTATTAGTTACATTAATACAATTACGAAAATATTTACACTTTTATCAATTGCACTCTCTGACATACGCAAATGGCTCGCAAAAGCCTAAAACTAGTAAAGGCCTGCAACGGCCTAAAACTAGCGAAGGCTAGAAATGGCCCTAAATTAAAATATCCAATTTCTATCTTTACACAAAAAAAAACACTTAATGGCCCAGGACGGCCTCAAACTAGCAAATTCATCTATATTTTACGCAAACACTATGTAATGGCCCATAATGGCCTTAAACTAGCAACTCCATTCAACGGTCACAATAATGCCACCTACCTAAAACCCTCAATAATTCTATTTATAATTTGTATAAATAAAAACATAAAATTAAAAACCATAGAGATAATTTCATAATTAATCATGTTAAAATTCATATTGTCTTTGTTCCATCTCATAAATAAAATTGTGCGTAATCATAATTACGCATCCCCTATACCACCACTGTCTCTCGTATCCCTTAACTCTGCTTCCAAGCCTAGCAAATCGTCTTCATATGGGCCATCCCTTTTAGGAAGTATTCCCTCATGAGGAACGTCATCTTCACAGGGTTCTTCCACTAAAACTTGCTCTCCAAGGTGATGATCTACGTCATTACACTCTCCTCCTTGAACGTATGCCTCATCTTGTTCACCTTCTTCGTTCGTTTCTTGTAACTACATACAACAAGTATATTAGCAAAAGCCATGATAGGAAAATTCAGAAAATTCAAATTCAATAACACTAAAACTTACTCGCGATGACCCTGCATCAGCAGCAAAGGGGAGTTGATCTAAGCCGACCCATAGACGTTGCATAATCTATTCTTCGGTCAACTCAGACCAAACCCCGTTCCCAAAATTAGTTCTAGCTTTAACCTTCCCCTTCTCCACACTAGTCCACCGGGGTGGTTCGAGGAAGAAGGTAGGGACTGTGGTCTCTCCCCTGGGAAGAGTAATTTCTCTTTCCGTCACCTGCTCCTGGAACTTCTCGAAGGCTTCAGACGCACCAATGACATCGAGGAACAATCGCAAGGATTGAGCTTCAACGGCAGAATCTCGATAATGCTAATGATAAGCGATGCTTTCTTACTTATACAGATGCTTATGATCTTTCTGCATCTATCCCCACTCTTGGACCCTTGCATAAAAGTCCTTCCAGTCTTGATTCTTCTGGGCCAGGAGCTCCATCTACATCCTTTGCTTGACTAATTCATGATTGGTTTGTATGTTGTTTCTGACTATGGTCTAGTAGCGAGCGTAGTCAATCATAGCTGTCCACCAGTCCTCTTCACCCATTCCTCAAGCTTGCAGGAATTTACATCGTGACCTTAAGTCTCCAACTTCTTTGGTTAAACACATCCTTTCCTTCTTTGATCTCTGCAGCTTCTTCCAGAGGTCTTCATTAGCATTTTGACTTTCCCACAAGGAGCGGGTCGAACATAATGCATATTTACGCATTTATTCATAAATGTTGCATGGCATAACCGTTGCTTCCGATGAGGGTTCAATGGTGTCCAGGTCAATGGGATCTCTAGAGTCCCATTGAAGGCGAGCTCCTAATGACAAATCTTAGATCAAATGTAATTAAGCACTGTAACCTTATAAAAAATAAGCATACGATAGCTGCAACATACTAGCCCCAGGATCAATGTGTTCTAGGTGCTCGATCATATCACCTACGATGCCTTCCATAAAGGTGAATTTATGGGGAATCACCTCGTTCATCTGTGGTATAATTAAGTTAAAAATTTTGACTAATCACAGGATCTCTTAAAAATTTTAATAGATTGATTACCTCTTCCTGTCCCAGTGGGAAGTGCATTAATGTTGTCTGCCTCCACTCTCTCTTCGTGCACAAGGGTCTGTGTGTCACTCACTCTAATAATTGGTGCCTCCTCTTCCAAAACTGGGGCTACTTCCCCTTGTCGTAACACCACTGCCCCTGTCTCAAGGGTTAACCACTCTGTAGGTCTCCCTATTCCTACCATATAATACATTTAAATAATTCAAAACACCTTGAATAAGTTGCATAATAAAACAATTACCATAGCTTTTACTGTATCCTCTCGCTTACTAGATGGAAGTTTACTCCGCTGAAACCTGACTTGTATAGTTCTACCTATGCCACCAGCCAGATCCATAGGCACCTAGGTTAGATGAGGCCTTTTATGCTGAACAGAAGCATCCACTATTTCTGCTGCCAGGTGCTTCCCCCGTAACACATCACCAGTGTAAGAGGGAAGCACCCCACCTACGCTGTCAGAGCCTCATGTTCGAGGTGCTGCCACATTCCTAGTCGTTATAAAAAATGACTCCCCAATTCCCTTCAGAGGATCCTGTGACCGGGTAGTGCCGAAGAGGTGGGAGATCTAGGGTTTGGATAATTGGTCTCGGTCCTATTGCACCCAAACCCCATTCCTCTAGATCACCAAAAATTTGGCAAAATGCCAGAGATAAGCTATGAAAAAGATGAAGTGCACACTGAAACGGGACTTGAGCTTTTGGCGGAGCCTGATCATTTCAGTGCGTAACCCTTCGACGAAGTAGCTTGCCCAGTCGAATTGGGTCCCTTCCTCTATCACCTCTCGCATGATATGGGCCTATTCTATGGTGAAGAACTTCCCCTGCGAGAGTGTTCTGGGAAAGGCCCAAGCTCGGAGGAGGGGATAAATGGTCTTGGCAACCTCCAACTCGATCTTTTCACAAGGAATCCCCTTCGTGTCCTTCTTAGTCCCCAACCACTCCTCCAGCTCTTCCTGACATTTGAGGCTTCTCCTCAACTTTTCTTCTATGGGAAGACCATCATAGGGGACACCGAAAAGGTCAGTAAACAGCTGAGCATGAATGTCAAAATGTACACGCATGTTACGCACGCGCGTGCAAAAATGTTCAACCCCCTCACTGAAGGAGTTAACCAAGGTTAGCATTTCACTTGTGAGGACATCGGGGGTTACAGCCAGGAACAAATGCATCAGCCTCGCCTCCCATAGCTTAGTAACCAACGCAGCTGGGGCTGCCACGTGGCCGAGCTAGCATTGTGCTTCCTTTATGTCGCCGTAACGGAAGATGAGGGTGTTCGCCTTGCGGTCGAAAATCATGATGGTAACTTCCCGAGATTTCCTAACTGGTAACACAAGTCAAGATAGAAAAGACAATGTTATATAACATTTCAAACAATAATATCCTGTAACTAATTGTAATGACGAAACCTTACCAGGTTCGAATGGCAAAGGAAATGGAGGAAGCTTCCTTTGCACATCTGTGAGTGTGAGGGGCGGGTTCAAAGTCCATTCCTCATGTAACCATCCGAGGCTCTGACAATTCTTGAAAGAATTGGAGTAATGGGTGGGATACTCAGGAATCTTGAAGGCCATTTGCCCCATGACACTGGCGCGTAAGTTGCTAGTAGACGTAAACTCATTTATCGCCCTTTCGGTCAGGGACAATGTATCATTATTTCCCAATAACCCATTTTCATTGATGAAGAACCTGTATCATATTGCGCATTACTATCCTACGCTCTACAAGTTCAAACATTAGAAAACATATTAACATCACCGCAAGTAAAACGACTTACCCGCCTGAGTAATACACTGTGCCCGGTGGATTATGAAAATAGGTTGAGACATGACGGGCTATGAAAAAAGTGTTATAGGCATGATAACAGCTAAATCTAGGCATCTCCCAGATCCAACTTAAATGCCTCAATCCTTTGGTGCTAAGTTCACGGTCTTGAGGTCGACCAGTATCAATAGCTTTGTCTATCAGGAAAGCCAAAACGCCTTGTGTAGAACCGACTAACAAATTTTCCAAAATGGCTCCAGCCACATCACCCGACAACTGCGACCAAACGATGATGCTGTAGTTACACAACAAAAACTACACAAACTCCAGCGCACCCTTCCAGAACCATATTGCTTTCCCTTGTAGGTGAGTTTGAGGGGGAGGAACATTGGCTGCTGGAGGGTTTATACAACACAAAAACCTGACTATGTCCAAAACAATTAGGACAGGTTTCACCATTATACTGTACATAACATAAACACATTACCATCAGACAAAAATCTAAATATAGATTTCATTGCATTCTTAGGAAAACTATAGATTACGCTTTAGCCACGCAGCCAAAATTGCTTAAACCCTTGCAATAGTGCAAGGTTTGTCTTAGACAATGGCGATAGACGCAATACTACTATCTAAAACCTTGTTTTAACACAAAGTCTATATCCTAAAACTCTAGTTTACGTAGACAACTCAAAAGAATACACAAAAGAAAAAAAAATATCACCAAAAGCAATGCGAATAAGTGAGAGATGGCCTACTGATTCATGGGAGTAACATATCGTACTTCAACCAAGGTCTGCAAAGCGTGCTGCAGACTCCCCTACACTTCATTGATTTTCGCTAATTTGGCATTCTTTCCTCTCACCTTCAGCGCCATAGTTACAGTTCTATAAACCTTCACAAATAACACACTACTATCTTTTTCTCTTTCTCTCTCTCTGCAACAGCTGAATTCAAATTTGCAATAGCCAACAGCCTATTTTTGATATGAACCGCTTACTTATAATATGCAAGCCTAACTAACTTGATGCCCGATTAAAGTGGGACTTGTCTAAACGCTGGTGTCAGCATGAGATGGAACCCGAAGATTAGGGCATCAATGTGACAGATATCACATACATTACGGTCTGAAATGATCTTAAACTACTACACCTTATCACTTCGTAATCGGGTCACATTAATTACAGGCTGTTCGCGGTATTCAAAATTTAGTTAGTTCTTCACTCTCAGCAATGTCATATCATACCTTTTCAAAGCACACCAAGCATCATACGCTAATACTTGTGGCATTTAACTTAGCATTTTCCTAATCACTTTCATATTTGGCAATTTTGTAGGACAGTTGGCAAATGGACGCAACTTTATCTGCATCCCTAGCCTTAACAGGCCCACATGGGGGAATCGTTAGACAATTTGATCTCACACTAGTAGAAACTAACCTTTTCCTCAATGATGCAACCATAGCCACGTCGGAAACATCTCTAGACTGGCCAGAACAATCGACGCGCACGCTAGACCTAGAGGCTGGAGATATAACCGAAGACCCTCTCAACGAGGTCCTTGTGGTTACGCATAAAGGTGAGAACAAAACTCTTAAGGTTAGTTCTTTACTAGACCAAAAGGCACATGACAATATAAAATAGGTACTCCAGAATAACGTCATAGTATTTGCATGGTCATATGAAGATATGTCGGGACTAGATCTAAGGCTAATACAACATAACATAATTCTAGACCTGCATATTAAAGTGATTAGACAAAAAACATAGAAAATTAAGCTAGAAATTGCGCTAGCAGTACATGATGAAATCACTAAACTGTACCAAGCTTGTTTCATCCATGCAGTTGATTACTCAGACTAGGTATCTAACATCGTAGTTATCCCTAAGAAGACCAAAGGGATACGCATCTGCATAGACTTCTAGGACTTGAACAAAGCCACAATCAAGGATAACTTCCTGCTACCGAGTATTGACCAACTAGTAGATACAACTGCTGGGCATGCACTTTTATCCTTCATGGATGGGTTTTTAGGTTATAATCAGATTCTTATCAACCCAGAACACTAGCTGACCACAACATTCATGACACCCTGGGGGACCTTTTGTTACACTATGATGTCTTTTGGTTTAAAAAATGTCGGAGCTATATATCAATGAGCTATGATGTACATCTTTAGTGATTTTCTCCTAGGGAGACTGAATGATTATGTTGACGATATAGCTGTTAAGTCTATAAGGTCGGAAGATTACTCAGAGGACCTAAAGTTAGTCCTTAAAAGATACTCTAAATACAACCTTTGGCTCAACCCAAAGAAGTGTGTATTCAGAGTCAAAACCGAATGCATGCTAGGGTTTTTGGTGTCAGAAACTGGCATACGAGTAGACCCTAACAAGGTCAAAGCCATCGTTGAGTTGACACCCCCTACAAATCTCAAGTAATTACGCGGGTTACAAGGGCGGTTATAGTTTATCAGGCGGTTCATCTCAAAATTAACAGATAAATTACATCCTATGTAGCATATGCTTAAGAAGGGGGTTAATTTTGAGTGGATAGATGATTGTCAGCATGCGTTTGACAGCTTGAAACAAGAACTTCAATGCTTGCCAATAATATTCCTCACAAAGGGATCAACCATTCTACATTTATCTCACAACCTCAGACATATCCCTAACTACATTACTCTGTCAAAAGAGGGGTGATGGGTCAGAGGTACCCATCTACTACTTGAGTCATGCTCTATGTGCGTATGAAATGAGGTATAATGAAGCAGAGCGTAATTGTTTAGCGTTAGTGTTTGCGCTCAAAAAGTGCAGACACTATCTCTTCCATAGCAAAGTCAATATAATTTGCAAGAATAACATCCTGAGAGCTATTATGCACAACCTATATGAAAGTAATAGGATAGCTCATTGGGAAGCTATCACTGTAGAATTTGATCTACATTACATTGGTCAATCTTCTACGAAAGGCCAAGCGATAGCCGACCAACTAGTGACATCACCTATTGACAGTCAGGCGACGATATAGCCTGAATTTCCTGATGATCATGTACATAGTCTAAGCCCTGTTCTAATAGGTTTTGAAGCAACGTTACATTTTGACAGAGCCTCAACCACTAGAGGTAGCAGTGCTACCATGGTCATTACGCTGTCACCTGAGGATGTACGTCTATACGCCTACCGCTTGACCTTCCCCTGTACGAACAATGTGGCAGAGTATAAGGGGTTCCTCAGGGGATTATTAATAGCCAGAGAGCTTAACGTTCAACACCTGGCGATTAGGGGTGATTCAATGCTCGTGATAAATCAAATCATAGGATTCTATGCCTATAAGGCCGTACATTTATAGCCCTACTATGATATGGCTAAGGAGCTTCTGAAGTAGTTCATAGCAACCGATGCCAAACACGTGCCTCGAAATGAAAACACGCTAGCCGATGCACTGGCTACATTAGCATTGAATGTGCCACTGCACCTGTTTGACACTTCTCCCACCCTAATGACAGAGTGTGCAGATCCTATCATTCAGATGGGGCAAATATCTTCACTACTTGTGGATGGAATGCTAGAATGGTATGATAACATTAAAACTTACCTTCTACATGGAAAACCACCATACGAGCTAATGCGCGCACAAAAAGATGCAATCCGCAAGCAAGCTAGACAATACGTCATCATAGGAGACAGTAACCTTTATAGATGCTCTTTCAATGAAGTATTGCTTACTTGCATTAACAAAGACCAAGCACAACTTGTAGTTGGCGAAGTTCACGAGGGACTGTGTGGAGGACACGTAGCCCCATGGGCCATGGCCGCTAAAATCTGTCGCTTAGGATATTATTGGCCATATATGAAAAAAGACTGTCTTACAAAGGTTAAAACATGCAACACGTGTCAGCGTTACATAGACCTGATACATGTGTCGCCTACGGAACTACACACAACATAGATTACATGGCCCTTCCAATGATGGGGATTAGACATTATAGGGCCTATCGCACCAAAATCTTCCACAGGGCACAGCTTCATAATCACCGCTATTGAATATTTCATGAAGTTAGTTGAAGCCATCCCTTTGTGAAAGATCACATCTCAACAGGTCTACCATTTCAGTTTGGACAACATCGTAACTAGATTTGGCCTCCCGATGGCTATCGTGATCGACAATGTGCCACAATTTAGCAGTGTGGAAACCAAATCTTTTTGTGATAGCCTTTGTATCAAATAATCTTTTTCCTTACCTTATTATCCGCAAGTGAATGGTCAAGCTAAAGTAATGAATAATGTCATTATTAGTTTTCTCAAGAAAATGCTCAGCAGTAACAAAAGACGATGGCATGAAAAGATCCTCTATGTGCTATGGGTGTATCGTACCACATGTAGAACAGCTATAGAAAGTACATCCTATAGCCTAGTTTATGGATCTGAGGTAGTGCCGCCCCTCAAATTACAAGTTCCTTCTCTGCGGATGGTCATCTCCACGATTATAAATGACACTCTACACACCAAGTTTCAGATCATGGATTTGAACTCAGTAGAGGAGAAAAGAATATAGATGCTTGATACTATCGAAAAGTATCAAGATAAGCAGAGGCAGAAGCACTGTCATAATATTCAACAATGTCCGATCGAGAAAGGAGATTTGGTTCTCAAGGCCATTCGTGAACCAGTAGGAAAATTCTCTGCAAACTGGGAGGGCCCTTTCTTAGTAGCTGACGTGTATGGCAACGATGCATTCAAGCTAGTAGATATCAACGGCAACGAGTTATCAAATCCCATGAACCATATATACCTGAAGTGGTACTACATCTAGTTGCATATCCAGTGTTAACATTAGGTGCAACAATTGTTTGCTATGATGTAAAATTGGCATTCTCCTCATGTGTCCATCACAACGCTAAACTGGCAATGATCGTCCGCTACAACGTAAAACTGGCACTTTTTGCACACATCCTCCATGACATTAAACTAGCAACGATCGTCCGCCACGATGTAAAACTGGAAAATTGCAATTGTCCGCTATGACGTAAAATTGGCAGTGTTGTACAGGTCCACCAAGACATATCTGCCATGACATAAAACTGGCAAAGGTAAGCATTCGTCTGCTGAGTCGTAAAACTAGCACAGACTTGTCCCTGGGTCACGACATAAAAATGACATCCATAGCATGGTCTGCTGAGACCATAAATCAGCTCTACCACCGTTTGCTATGATGTAAAACTAGCATTTTTTAGTCTGCCCAGACTTTAAACCGGGATCATGGTCTGCTAGGACTTAAAACCAGCAACAACAGTTTGCCAACATATGAATCAAGTGAGCGTGGTCTACTAGGACTTAAAACTGGGACCTACAGACCACCAACATATGAATCAAGTGAGCGTAAACATCTCTGCGTAGTTACAAAATGAATGGGGTGGGATGTTCGAATAGCCCCAGAGTCACTACCTCACGGGCATTCTATTGATTCCATGGATATGCTAAAAGACATACTACTGATCCCTCGAAGATGCCTTCACTACACCCATTTTAGCGGTGGCACCTCTAAGAGGTCAGTTTCGCCTTTTGGAGCCCCAAAGTAGTTCTCATCAACCACGGCCTTGGGGGATCTCCGCTCATCATCACTATCAGACTTTGGCTTCACAGATTCACCTAGCTGGTTCTTTGCATAACTAGTTGGGTGAAATGAGTCTGATTTTTGGTGGCGATATGCTGGGCCGAGCATCAACATTGAGACCCTGGCCTCTTGCTATGGTCGCTTACCCATGGCCCGCTCAATCCTTCTCACCCTGGATGATACTTGTTTCAATAACTTCTCCAGTGATTCAGCTGAGCAATGGTGTCCTCTATTTTATTTTTTGATTGTAGGTTACTTGCTATGAGGATGTTGTTCAAAAGTACGTTCACCAGAGCAGTGAAGTACAGACAACATTTTGGGATGGCCGCTTAGGTTAGCCTTTCTACTTAGGAGTGTGCAACCCTATCTTCCTCATAATCTGACCTCTTGTTCCTATTCCCCTCCTTGGCCATTCCATCTATTTTCCTTGTACAAAATGTGAATATGCAACATACGCTTTTCGCATTTGCATTACAATCAAGTTCATGAACTGGCGCAACACAACTTGCCTAGTGGGCACAAAAAAAAGGGAGTCGGCAAAATGGATGAAAAAAAACTCATCCAGGCCATGCATACATAACAAAAATCATCCATGCAAGCACCTTTATCTACAATATGATGGTATAACTCCATGCAAATGTAATCACAGGAGAAGGCCTGATCGCTTATGCGCGAAAAGCCATACTCACATACTTGAGTCTTCCTCGAACCTCTCTCTTCTTGCCTTTGTAAGAATTCCCTCTTGCACCATTTTATCTTTAATTTTCCTCACTTCTGCACTTCTAGATTGACAGGGCAACACTTGAGTAACTGTCGATGGATGCTTTTGGTACTTTTACCCATCCAGTGTTTCATATTCTTTGTCGACATCATTCGGGCAAGCCCTCTAAATGTCAACAAAGAGAGACCATTGAAACACCGTGAAAATTGCAAATCGGCCTAGGGCAAAGATTCATGATTTGGGAGAAAGTTTGCAGCAGAAATCCAGAAGACAGAACAAGGTAAAGAGGCGTGCAACATCAAGTCTCCAAGTCTTTTAAAAATTCTAACTTTATTTTGTTTTCTCTCTTTACACCACATTATGCAACATAGCATCATGTCACTTGGCATAATTCTACTTAATGTAGCGCGATATTGGAAGGTAGCTTACTTTGGCGAATACGACAAAGTTTAATGCCTAAGCAGCGGACTACGACTTGTCGCATATTCCACCAAGTCTTTTGTTCAGGACTGAATTTATGCTCCATTACGTAGAGTAGCGTAATGAGCTTTGAGGAAGTCAAAGTCAGATTCCAAAGGAGCATAGCAGATTGACTTCTTTTTTACAGATTGGTCACTTTATGCTTATTACGCTACGTAGTGTAAACAAGTGTAACTTATTGTGAGGTTGAATATTTTTGCGCTCCATTACACTTTGTGACGTAAATAAGTGCAAAAGTAGCTTGAGTTAACTACTTTTATGCTCTATTACACTCTACCACACTATGTAGTATAAATAAGTGTAATATAGTGTAAATTCAGCTAAGGCAATACTAGACATGTGCCTGCTATCCATACACAACAATATGCTTATCAGTGTATCGTAGTGTAATCATGAGGCGGTTTTAGCAGGAGTGGTTTACAGTGTACTTCGCACCCCCCAAAACATAATGCGGCATGACCATCTTTAACATAAAAATTGTCAAGTCAACGGTGTTTTGAAAGTTTGAGACACGTGTCATCAGGGCTGTGCCTTCCCACGTGACGCTGAACTTATAAATACTACAGCTGTTGGAGGAGGAAGGGAAGAGGGATTTTTCTTCTTTTGAAGGACATAAGGCATTGTTTGAGCATTGGCAACGGGAGTGATCAGTCTTCTTGGCGAAAACATTATCCTCTTCATTGGAGATCATTTGCAACTTTAAGCAAAGATTACTAAGGGCAAAAGGAGTAGATCAGAGATCGAGAGATCATCTGGTACGACTAGAAAGGTTTATTGAATAGAAATAGTTGATCGATAGACATCCAAGCTTAACCTTCCTTGTATTCTACTTTTGGCTTATGAGGTAGATCAACCTTCATTCTGTTCTTCCTTTTAAATAGTTTTCTTATTGTTTTGTGTATGCTTTGCACAAAGATAAGCGAAGTCTACTATTAGAACATTGTATGCAATATATTTAGCTTTTAAGTCAAATCATAGATCTTGGAATTACGCATCTTTTCTAAATATGATCTTCCTTGTCGCATTGACATTATTGTTATTTCAAGTTCTTTACATTATTTTCATCTCCCTCTACGATTCATTGAATTAATTCATTTCGTGAAATATATACATAAAATATGTATACTACTGTGATATTCGATAATTTATTGATTAAGTAAGTCCCTGTCTAATCGACAAGACTGTTCAGGGCACCTTGGATTCGTTTTCTCCAACATGGCCCTCGCACGGATCTGTGGTTAAGATTGTGTACACGGATATTCACTCGGTATTTCCAGCAATCAACGTTTTCCATCGTTATAGAGAGTAGTCTCCCTGAGGACGCCCTCCTTGAGAGCGTCCTCCTTAACAACGTTCTTGGTGAGAGCACCCTCCCTGAGAATGCCCTTCATTAGAGTAGCCTTTCAGAGAGCATTCTCCTTAAGAGTGCCTTTCGTAAGAGCTCCTTGCACTATGCATGTGATAGTGTTCTCCTTGGGAGTACCCTCATTGAGAGCTCTATCTCTAAGGATGTCCTCCTAAAGAGCACTCTTTCTTAGAGTGTTCTCCGTAAGAGAACCTTATGTTATGGATGTGAGAGTGTTCTCCTTGAGAGTGCCCTTTTTTAGAGAATTCTATTGGAGAGAACCCTCCATTAGAACTTCCTCCTTGATATTTTCCTTGTTGGGGACACCCTCCCCAAGAGCATTATGCTTGAGAGTGCCCTCCATTAGAGCAGCCTTTTGAAGATCATTCTATTTGAGAGAGCCCTCAGTAGGAATGTTCTCCCTAGAATGCCCTCATTGAGATCATTCTATCAAAGTGTGCCCTCCTTTAGAGCACCCTTCCTGAGAGCATTCTCTTTGAGAGTGGCCTCCATGAGAGTGTTCTCCTTGAGAGCAACCTCCATGAGAGCATTGTCCATGAGAGCATATTGTGTTATGAACATGAGAGTGTTCACCTCAATAGCACCCTTATTGATAACATTTTTTTGGAGAGTGCCCTTTCTAAGAGTGCCCTCCCTAAGAACGCCCTCCTTGAGAGCTATCTTCCTAAGGTCGACATCCTCAATAGCATCCTCCTTCAGAGCATTCTCTGTGAGAGTGCCCTCCTTGAGAGCTTTCAACATTAGATCTACCTCCATGAGAGCACCTTGCATCCTTGTATGAGTGTTCTCCTCGACAGAATCATCATTGAGAGTGTTTTATCAGAGAGCACCCTTCCTAAGAGTTCCTTCCTTGAGAACACCCTCTCTAAGAGTAATCTACCTAAGGACCCACTTCTCAAGAGCATCCTCCTTAAGAGTATTCTTTGTGAGAGTGTCCTCCTTGAGAGCATTGTCCTTGAGAGCCTTCTTTATTAGAGTGGCCTTTTAGTGATTGTTCTCCTTAAGAGCATCTTCCTTGAGAGTGTCTTTTACTATGCACATGAAAGTGTTGTCCTAGAGAGTACCCTTGTTAAGAGATCCCTCTCATAGGATACCCTCATGGAGAGTGCTCTTCCTTAGAGCAACATCCCTCAAAGCATTCTCCTTGAGAGCATCTTGCATTATGTACATGAGAGTATTCTCCTCAAGAGCACCCTTGTTGAGAGTGTTCTTTTGGAGAGCACCCTCCTTGAGAGCATCCACCATTAGAATGCCTTGCTTGAGAGCATCCTACTTAAGTGCATTCTACATGAGATCACCCTCCCTGAGAGCATTCTCCTTGAGAATTCTCTCCATTAGAGTAGCCTTCCGAAGAGCATTCTTCCTAGAGTGCCCTCATTGAGAGCATTTTGTTGAAGAGTGCCCTTGTTGAGAGTGTTCTCCTTGAGAGCAGCCTTCATTAGACTGGCCTCTATGAGAGTGTTCTCCTTGAGAGTGGCCTCCATGAGAGCATTGTCCATGAGAGCACCTTGCATTATGCATATGAGAGTGTTCATCTCAAGAGCATTCTCGTTGAGAGTGTTCTCCTTGAGAGCATCCTTCATTAGAGTGGCCTCTACGAGAGTGTTCTCCTTGAGATTGGCCTCCACAAGAGTGTTTTTCATGAGAGCACCTTGCGTTACGCACATGAGAGTGTTCATCTCAAGAGCACCCTCATTGAGAGTGTTCTTTCAAATAGTGCCCTTCCTAAGATTACCCTTCCTAATAATGCCCCCTTTGAGAGCAATCTCCTTGAGAAAACCCTCCTCGAGAGCATCCTCCTTAAGAATGTTATTCATGAGATTGCCCTTCCTAAGAGCATTCTCCTTGAGATATTCCTCCATTATAGTGGCATCTTGGAGAGCATTCTCCTTGAGAGTGCCTTCCTCAAGATTGCCTTGTGCTATGCATGTAAGAGTGTTCTCCTCGAGAGCACCCTTGTTGAGAGCTCCCTTTTGGAGGATGACCTCCCAGAGAGCACTCTCCCTCAGAGCGACCTCCCTCAAAATGTTCTCTCTGAGAGCTCTTTGTGTTATGCACATGAGAGTGTTCTCCTCGAGAATGCCCTTGTTGAGATTGTTCTCTTAGAGAACTACCTCTATTAGAATGCACCCCTTGAGACTAGTCTCACTGGAGATGCCTTCCTTAAGATTATCCTCCTTAAGAGCATTTTATGTAAGATCACCCTCCCCAAAAGCATTATTGTTAAAAGCATCCTCCATTAGGATGACCTTCTAAAGAGCGTTCTCATTGAGAGGGCCCTCACTGGGAGCATTCTCTCTGGAGCATCCTCATTGAGAGCATTTTGTTGAAGAGTGCCCTCCTTGAGAGTGGTCTCCTTGAGGACTCCCTCCTTGAGAGCATCCTCCTTAAGAACATTCTCGATGAGAGTGCCCTCTATGAGATTGTGCTCTATTAGAGTAGCATTTCGAAGAGTGTTCTCCTTGAGAGAACCTTCCCTGAGAGTGCCTTGTGCTATGCACGTGAGAGTGTTCTTCTCGAGAGTACCCTCATTGAGAGCTTCCTCTTGGAGGGCACCCTCCTGGAAAGTGCTCTTTCTTAGAGCGATCTTTCTTAGAGAATTCTCCCCAAGAGTACCTTGTGTTATGAAAGTGAGAGTGTTCTCCTTGAGAGTGCCCTTGTTGAGAGCATTTTGTTGGAGAGTGCCCTTCATTCGAACTCCCTCCTTGAGATTGGTCTCACTGGGGATGCCCTCCCTAAGAGCGTTCAACTTGAGAGTGCCCTCCATTAGAGTAGCCTTCTAAAGAGCATTTAATTTTAGAGGTCCCTTCCTAGGAGTGTTCTCCTTGAAGTGCCCTCATTAAGATTGTTCTATCAAAGATGCCCTTGTTTAGAGTGCCCTTCTCGAGAGCATTCTCCCTAAGAGTATCCTCTACTAGAGCAACCTCTGTAAGAGTGTTCTCCTTGAGAGTGCCCTTCATGAGAGCATTTTTCATAAGATCATCTTGTGTTATGCATGTGAGAGTGTTCACCTTGAGAGTGCCCTCATTGAGAACGTTTTTCTAGAGAGTGCCCTTCATAAGAGTGCCCTCCCTAAGAATATGCCCTCCTTAAGAGCTGTCTACTTGAGGAAGCCATCCTCGATAGGGTCCTTCTTAAGAGTGTTCTTCATGAGAGTGCCCTCCCTGAAAGCATTCTTCCTAAGAGCTTTCTATATTAGATCTTCCTCTGTGAGAGCATTCTCCTTGAGAGCACCCTCCATGAGAGCACCTTACACTCTCATGTGAGTGTTCTCCTCGAGAGCATCCTCATTGAGAGTGTTCTATAGGAGAGCACCCTTCCTAAGAGTGCCCTCCTTGAGAAAGCCCTCACTAAGAGCTATATACTTAAGGACCCACTCCTCAAGAGCATCCTCCTTAAGAGCGTCCTCTATGAGAGTGGTCTCTACAAGAGCATCCTCCTTAAGAGCCTCCTTCATCAGAGTGGCCTTTCAGAGATTGTTCTCCGTAAGCATGTCTTCCCTGAGAGCTCCTTATGCTACACACATGAGAGTGTTCTTCTCGAGAGCACCCTTGTTGAGAGATCCCTTGGAGGATGCCCTTATGGAGAGTGCTCTCCCTCAGAGTGACCTCCCTTAGAGAATTTTCCCTTAGAGCACTTTGTGTTACGCACATGAGAGCATTCTTCTTAAGAGCACCCTTGTTGATATTATTCTCTTGGAGAGCTACTTCCATTAGGATGCCTTCCTTGAGATCAGTCTCACTAAGGATGCCTTGGAGGTTTCTCTGAGAAAGAGCACTCTCTGGAAGGGCACCCTCAAAGAGGGAGGTCTTAATGAGGGCACTATCAAGGAGAACACTGTCATGTGCATAGCACAAGGATTTCTCAAGGAAGGTGCTCTCAAGGAAAATGCTCTCTGAAAGGGCATTCTAATGGAGGGTGCTCTCAAGGAGGGTACTCTAATCAAGAACATTCTCAAGGAGTGTTCTTCCTAAGAGTACCTTGCATTATGCATGTGAGAGTGTTCTCCTCGAGAGTGCCCTTATTGAGAGCGTTCTCTTGGAGAGTGCCCTCCATTAGAACACCCTCCTTGAGATTTGTCTCACTAGGGATGCCCTCCCTGAGAGTATTCTACTTAAGAGCACCCTCCATTAGAGTGGCCTTCCAAAGAGCATTTTCCCTAGAGCACCCTCGTTGAGATTTTTTTGTCAAAGAGTGCCTTCCTTTAGAGTGCCCTTCTTGAGAGCATTCTCCTTAAGAGTGGCCTTTGCTACAGTGGCCTTTACGAGAGTGTTCTCCTTGAGAGTGGCCTCCATGAGAGTGTTTTCCATGAGAGCACCTTGCGTTACGCATGTGAGACTGTTCACCTCGAGAGTACCCTCATTGAGAATTTTCTTTTGGATAGTGTCCTTCCTAAGAGTCTCCTCCCTAAGAATGCCCTTCCTCAATGTTGTCTCCCTAAGGATGCCATCCTCAATAGTATCCTCCTTAAGTGCATTCTCCATGAGAGTGCCCTCCCTGAGAGCTTTCTATGTTAGATCTGCCTCCATGAGAGTGTTCTCCTTGCAAGAGCCCTCCATGAGAGCACCTTGCACCCTTATTTGAGTGTTCTCCTTGAGAGTGTCTTCATTGAGAGTGTTCTATTGAAGAGCAACCTTCATAAGAGTTCCCTCCTTCAAAATTCCCTCCCTAAGAGAAATGTTCCTAAGGACCCACTCCTCGAGCATCTTCCTTAAGAGTGTTCTCCATGAGAGCACCCTCCCTGATAGTGCCCTTCCTGAGAGAATTCTACTTGAGATCCTCCTCCATTAGAGTGGCCTTTTGAAGATTTTTCTCCTTAAGAGTGCCTTCCCCGGGAGCTCCTTGCACTACACACATGAGAGTGTTCTCCTAGATAGCGCCCTCATTGAGAGATCCCTTTCGGAGGACATCCTCATGGAGCGCACTCTTCCTTAAGGTGACCTCCCTCAGAATGTTCTCCTTGAGAGCACCTTGTGTTATGCACATAAGAGTGTTCTCCTCAAAAACTCCCTTGTTGAGAGCATTCTCTTTGAGAGTGTCCTCCTTGAGAGCAGTCTCTCTGAAGATGGCCTCCTTTACAACATCCTCCTTAAGAGTGTTCTACGTGAGATCACCCTTCCCGAGAGCATTCTCCTTGAGAGATACCTCCATTAGAGCAGCCTTATGAAGAGTGTTCTCCTTGGAGCATCCTCGTTGAGAGCATTTTATCAAAGAGTGCCATCTTTGAGAGCATTCCCCCTAAGAGTAGCCTCCATTAGAGCAGCCTCCATGAGAGCGTTCTCCCTGAGAGTGGCCTCCATGAGAGTGTTGTCCATGAGAAAACCTCGCGTTATGCACATGAGAGTGTTCACCTCAAGAGCACCCTCACTAAGGGCATTCTTTTGGAGAGGATCCTTCCTAAGAGTGCCCTCCCTGAGAATGCCCTCCTTGAGAGAATCCTCCTTAATAATGTTCTCCATGAGATCACCCTCCCTGAGAGTGCCCTCCTTGGGAGCATTCTCCTTGAGAGATTCCTCCGTGAGAGTGGAATATCGGAGAGCATTCTCCTTGAGAGTGCCTTCCCTAAGAGTGCCTTGTGCTATGAACATGAAAGTGTTCTTCTTGAGAGCACCATTGTTGAGAGCTCCCTCTCGAAGGACATCCTTTCAAAGAACGCTCTCTCTTAGAGTGACCTCCCTTAGATCATTCTCCCTAAGATCACTTTGCATTATGCATGTGAGAATGTTCTCCTTGAGATCAGCCTTGTTGAGATTATTCTCTTGGAGAGCTACCTCCATTAGAATGCCCTCCTTGAGATTGGTCTCATTGGGGACACCCTACTTGAGAGCATCCTCCTTAAGATCACCCTCCTCAAGAGCATTCTCAATGAGAGCACCCTATGTTACTTCAACCTTCTTAAGAGCATTCTCTTTGAGAGGATCCATGCCAAGATCGTTGTCTCTGGAGCATCCTCATTGAGAGCATTTTGTCAAAGAGTGTCCTCCTTGAGAGTGGTCTCCCTGAGGATGTCCTCCTTGAGAGCATCCTCCTTAAGAATGTTCTTAGTGAGAGCTCCCTCCCTAAGAGTGCCCTCTATTAGAGCAACGTTTCAAAGAGTGTTCTCCTTGATAGCACCTTTCCAAAGAGCTCCTCACACTATGAACATGAGAGTGTTCTCCTTGAGAGTGCCCTCGTTGGGAGCTCGCTCTCTAAGGGCACCCTCCTAGAGAGTGCTCTTACTTAGAGTGACCTCCCTTAGAGCATTCTCCCTAAGAGCCCCTTACATTACACACATGAGAGTGTTCTCCTAGAAAGCACCCTTGTTGAGAGCATTCTCTTGGAGAGTGCCCTTCATTAGAATGCCCTCCTTGAGATTTGTCTCGCTTGGGATGCCCTCCCCGAGAGTGTTCAGCTTAAGAGCATCCTTTGTTAGAGTGGCCTTCCAAAGAGAATTCTCTTTAAGAGGACCCTCACTAGGAGTATTCTCCCTCAAGCATTCTCATTGAGATCATTCTATTGAAGAGTGCCCTCCTTTAGAGCACCCTTCTTGAGATTATTCTCCCTAAGAGTGGCCTTTGCAAGATCGTTCTCCTTGAGAGCAGCCTCCATGAGAGCGTTGTCCATGAGAACACTCTTCACAAGGCCACTCTAACAAATGGTGCTCTCAAGGAGAACACTCTTAAGGAGGGCAATCTCATGTAGAATGCTCTTAAGGAGGACAATCTCAAGGAGGGCATTCTAATGGAGGTAGCTCTCTAAGAGAACAATCTCAAAAAGGATGCTCCTAAGGAGAACACTTTGACATGTGTAACACAATGCTTTTAGTGATAATGCTCTAAGGGAGGTCCCTTTAAGGGAGCGCACTCTTCAAGAGGATGCCCTTTGAAAGGAATCTCTCAATGAGGACACTCTCATGAAGAACACTCTCCTATAAGTAGCACTAGGCACTCTCAGGGAAAGGTGATCTTAAGAACACTCTCCAAGAGGCCACTCTCAAGGAGAGCAATCTCAAGGAGGGTGCTCAAATGAAGAAAATTCTTAAGGAGGATGATCTTGAGGAGGGTGTCCTCAAGGAGACTACTCTCAGGGAGGGCATTCTTAAGGAGGGCACTCTTAGGAAAGGTTATCTCAATGAGGATGCTCTCAAGGAGAATACTCACATGAGGGTGCAAGGCACTCTCATGGAGGGTGCTATCAAGGAGAATGCTCTCGTGAAGGTTGTTCTCAGGGAGGGAACTCTTTGATAGAACACTCTCAATGAGGGCATTCTCAAGGAGAACACTCTTGGGGAGGGTGTTCCCAGTGAGATTGATCTTAAGGAGGACATTCTAATGGAGGGTGCTCTTCAAGAGAATGCTCTCAATAAGGGTAATATCAAGGAGAACAATCTAAACAAGGGTGCTCTCAAGGAGGACACTCTCACATATGCAACGCAAAGTGCTTTTAGGGAGAACACTCTAAGGGAGGTTTCTCTAAGGGAGAGTGCTCTATAAGAGGGTGTCCTCTAAAAGGGAGCTCTCAATGAGGACACTCTCAAGGAGAACACTCTCACATTCACCTCATTTAGAACATTCTCTTAGAGAATGCCCTTCTTAAGAGCAGTCCCCATGGGGACACCCTCCTTAAGAGCATTCTCCATGAGATGGCCCTCTATGAGAGCATTCTTCTTGAGAGTTCCCTCCATTAGAGAAGCCTTTCAAATAGTGTTCTCTTTGAGAGTGCTCTCATTGAGAGTGTTCTACTTGGAGAATCCTTATTGAGAGAATTTTGTCAAAGAGTGCCCTCCCTCAAGAGAATTCTCCCTAAGAGCATCCTCCATTAGAGCAGCCTGCATGAGAGAATTCTCCTTGAGAGCATCCTCCATGAGAGCACCTTGTGTTTGCATGTGAAAGTGTTCACATTCGAAGCACCCTTGTTGAGTGTTCTTTCAGAAAGCACCCTTCCTAAGAGTGCCATCCTTAAGAACTCTCTCCTTGAGAGTAGTCTCTCTAAGGATGCCCTCCTCAAGAGTGTCCTCCTTAAGAATGTTCTCCATGAGATCACCCTCCCTAAGAGCATTCTCCTTGAGATCTTCCTCTTTTAGCGTGGTATCTCAGAGAGTATTGTCCTTGAGAGCACCTTCCTCGAGAGTGCATTTCCCTATGCATGTGAGAGTGGTCTCCTTGAGAGTGTCCTTGTTAAGAGCACTTTGTGTTACGCATGTGAGTGTTCTCCTTGAGAGCACCCTTCTTCAGAGTGTTCTCTTGGAGATTGTTCTCCAGTACAACACCCTCCTTGAGATCGATCTCATTGTGGATGCCCTTCCAGAGAGCGTTCTCCTTGAGGTGGGTACACTTGTGTGAGTGTTCTCCTTGATAGCATGCTCTTTGAGAGTGTTCTATTAGAGAATACCCTTCTTAAATGTTCCCTCCTTCAAAATTCCCTCCCTAAGAGTGATCTCGCAAAGGGTGCCTTCAAAAAGAGCACTCTCCCTAAGAGTGACATCCCTTAGAGGATTTTCCTTGAGAGCACCTTGCGTTACGCATGTCAGAGTGTTCTCCTTGAGAGTGCCCTTTTTGAGAGCATTCTTTTTGAGAGAGTCCTACATTTGAATGTCCTCCTTGAGAGTGGTCTCCCTTGGGAGTCCCTCCTTGAGAGTCTTCTCTATGAGATGTTCCTTTATGAGAGCATTCTTCTTGAGAGTGCCCTCCATTAGAGTAGCCTTCCAAAGAGAATTCTCTTTGAGAGCGCACTCCTTGGGAGAATTCTCCCTAAAGCATCCTTGTTGAGAGCATTTTGTTGAAGAGTGCCCTCCTTGAGATCACCCTCCCTAAGAGTGTTCTCCCTAAGAGCATTCTCCATTAAAGTAGCCTCTGCAAGAGTGTTCTCCTTGAGAGTGGAATTCGTGAGAGCATTGTCCATGAGAGCATCTTTCATTATGCACATGAGAGTGTTCACCTTGAGAGCACCATCACTGAGAGCATTCTTTCAGAGAGCACCCTTCCTAAAAGTACCCTCCTTGAGAACACCCTCCTTGAGTGCAGTCTCCCTAAGAAAGCCTTGGCCTAGAGTATCATCATTAAGAATTTTCTCTATGAGACTGCCCTTTCTAAGAGTGTTCTTTTTCAGAGTTTCCTCCATTAGAGTGGCATCTTGGAGAGCATTTTCCTTGAGAGCACATTGCATTATGCATGTGAGAGTATTCTCCCTTAGATCACCCTCGTTGAGAGCTCCCTCTTGGAGGACACCCTCCTAGAGAGCGACCTCCCTTAGAGTGTTCTCCTTAAGAGCACTTTTCATTATGCACATGAGAGTGTTCTCCTTGAGATAACCCTTGTTGAGATTGTTCTCTTGGAGAGATACCTTCATTAGAACTCCCTCTTTAAGATCAATCTCATTGGTGATGCCCTCCTTGAGAGCATGCTCCTTAAGACTGTTCTACATGAGATCACCCTCCTCGAGAGCATTCTCCTTGAGAGCACCCTCTAGTAGAGCATCCTTCTAAATATTTTTCTCTTTGAGAGGGACATCACTAGTAGCATTCTCCCTGGAGCATCCTCATTGAGAGTATTTTGTCTAAGAGTGCCCTCCTTGAGAGCAGCCTCCCTGAGAGCATTCTCCCTAAGGGTGGTCTCCATGAGAGTGTTCTCCATGAGATCAGCCTCCATGAGACCAGCCTCCCTAAGAGAATTCTCCCTAAGGGTGGTCTCCATGAGAGTTTTCTCCTTGAGATCAGCCTTCGTGAGAGAAACTTGCATTACACTTGTGAGAGTGTTCACCTAAAGAGTGCCCTCATTGAGAGTATTCTTTTGAAGAGCTTCCTTCCTTAGAGTGTCCTCCTTGAGAACGCCCTCGTTGAGAGCAGTCTTCCTAAGGACACCCTCCTTAAGAGCATCCACCTTAGGAACATTCTCTATGATAGCACCCTCCTTGAGAGTACCCTCTATTAAAGCATCCTTTTGAAGAGCATTCTCCTTCAGAGTGCCTTCCCCAAGTGTGCCTTGTGCTACGCACATGAGAGTGTTCTCCTCAAGAGCACCCTCCTTGAGAGCTCCCTATTAGAGGACACCCTCCTAGAGATCTCTCGCTCTTAGAGTGACCTCCCTTAGAGCATTATCCTTGAGAGAAACTTGAGCTATGCATGTGAGAGTTTTCTACTCAAGAGTGCCCTTGTTGAGAGCATTCTCTTGGAGAATGCGCTCCATTAGAACAACCTTCTTAAGATCAGTCTCATTTGGGATGCCCTTCTCAAGAGCATTCTCCTCAAGAGTACCCTTCGTTAGAGTGGCCTTCCAAAGAGCATTTTGTTTGAGAGGGCCCTTTCTAGGATCATTCTCCCTAGAGCACCCTCATTGAGATTGTTTTGTCAAAGAGTGCCCTTCCCAAGAGCCTTCTCCCTGGAGCACCCTGGTTGAGATTTTTTTTTTGAAGAGTGCCCTTCCAAAGAGAATTCTCCCTAATAGCAGCCTCATGTAGAGAAACCTTCATAAGAGTGTTATCCATGTGAGCACCCTCCATGAGAGTGTTTTCCATGAGGGCACCTTGCATTATGTATGTGAGAGTCTTCACCTTGAGAGCACCCTTGTTGAGAACATTCTTTTGGAAAATTCCCTTCCTAAAAGTTCCCTCCCTAAGAACGCCCTCCTTGAGAGCTGTCTACCTGAGGATGCCAACCTCGATATCATCCTTCTTAAGAGCATTCTCTGTGAGAGTGCCCTCCCTAAGAGCTTTCTATGTTAGATATGTGTTTGCAAGAGCATTCTCCTTGAGAGCATCCTCCATAAGATCATCTTGCACCCTTGTCTGAGTGTTCTCCTCAAGAGCATCCTCATTGAGAGTATTCTATTGGAGAGCACACTTCCAAAGAGTTCCCTCCTTCAGATTGCCATCCCTAAAATCCATCTCCCTAAGGACATCCTCCTTAAGAGCATCCTCCTTGAGAGTGTCCTCATTAAGAGCATTCTATGTGAGATCTCCCTTCCCGAGAGTGTTCTCCTTGAGAGAACCTTCTATTAGAGTGACCTTTCGAAGAGCATTCTCTTTGAGAGGGCCCTCATTGGGAGCATTCTCTCTTAGGCACCCTAGTTGAGAGCATTTTTTTGAAGAGTGCCCTCCTTGAGAGCACCCTCCCCAAGAGCGTTCTCCCTAACAGTGGCCTTCGTTAGAGCTACCTATATGAGATCATTCTCCTTGAGAGCTTCCTCCATGAGAGCATTATGCTTGAGAGCACCTTGCATTATGCACATGAGAGTGTTCACCTTGAGAGTACCATCATTGAGAGTGTTCTATCAAAGAATGCCCTTCCTAAGAGTTTCGTCCCCAAGTACACCCTCACTAAGTGTGGTATCCCTAAGGACACCCTCCTTAAGAGTGTCCTCCTTAAGAATGTTCTCTATGAGAGCTACCTTAATTAGAGTGTTCTTTTGGAGAGCATTCTTCTTGAGACTGCCTTGGGCTATGCACATGTGAGTGTTCTCCTTAAGAATGCCCTCATTAAGAGCTCCCTCTTGGAGGGCACTATCCTAGAGAGTGCTCTTCCTCAAAGTGACCTCCCTCAGAGTGTTCTCCCTTAGAGCACCTTGCATTATGCATGTGAGAGTGTTCTTCTCGAGAGTGCCCTTATTGAGAGCATTCTCTTGGACAATGCCCTCCATTAGAACACCCTCCTTGAGATCGGTCTCATTAGTGACGCACTCCCCAAGAGTGTTCTACTTGAGAGCACCCTCTGTTAGAGTGGCACCCTAAAGAGCATTCTATTTGAGAGGGCCCTTGCTATGAGAATTCTCCATAAAGAACCCTCATTGAGATCATTCTATTGAAGAGTTACCTCCTTTAGAGCACCCTTCCTGAGAGTGTTCTCCTTGAGAGCAGCCTCTGCTAGAGTGACCTCCGTAAGAGTGTTCTCCTTGACAGTGACCTCCATGAGAGCATTGTCCATTATAAAACCTTGTGTTACATACATGAAAGTGTTTACCTTGAGAGAATCATTATTGAGAACATTCTTTTGAAGAGTTCCCCTCCTAATAGTGCCCTCCCTGAGAACACGCTCCTTCAGAGCTATCTCCTTGAGGATGCCATCCTTGATAGCATCCTTGAGGGCATTCTCCCTGAGAGCTTTCTATGTTAGATCTACTTCCACAACAGCATTTGCATTGAGAGTGCCCTCCTTGAGATCATATTGCACCCTTGTATGAGTTTTCTCCTTGAGAGCGTCCTCATTGAGAGCATTCTATTGGAGAGCACCCTTCCTAAGAGTTTCCTCCTTGAGAATGCCCTCTTTAAGAGTGATCTTCTTGGGGACTCACTCCTTGAGAGCATCCTCATTAAGATCATTCTCTATGAGAGAACCCTCCTGAGAGCACCCTCCCTGAGAGCCTCCTCCACTAGAACACCCTTTTGGAGATTGTTCTCCTTAAGAGTGCCTTCCCTGAGAGTGCCTTGCACTATGCACATGAGAGTGTTCTCTTAGATAGCACCCTCATTGAGAAATCCCTCTCAGAGGATGCCCTTATAGAGAGTGCTCTCCCTGAGAGTGCTCTCCCTAAGAGCACCTTGCATTATGCACGTGAGAGTGCTTTCCTTGAGAGCACCCTTCTTGAGTGTGTTCTCTTGGAGAACATCCTCCATTAGAATGCCCTCCTTGAGAGCGTCCTCCATAAGAGCATTGTATGTGAGATTTCTCTCCCCAAGAACATTCTCCTTGAGAGTTCCATCCATTAAAGTGGCCTTCCTATGACATCTAAAAATGTCAATAGATGGAACATCAAGAGAGGTTGTCAAGCATATAGCCTAACCATGAATCTATGCAAGGGCCATGTTAGAGAAAATAGAAATGGAGTGCCCTAAATGGTCTGGTCGATCAGATAGGGACTTACACAATGTCAAATAACAAATTGTGAATAGTGATTTTAGAGTATGACACATGGAGGTTGGACCAAAAGAAAACATGACACACAATAGTAGAAACATACTAAAGTATGTAACTAGAATAACAAGCATGCACAAACACACAATAATGCAACATGTATGGTGCAGTAGAATAAAATAAGAGCTTGGAAGAAAAAATGCACTGCCCCAAAATTAGGGGAGTGTGGCTAATTCACAAAGGTATACACAATGTACAATAAACGCAGTGGGAGCATAGTCATAGCCTTAGTGGTGTTAGGCTATGAAGTTTGGTGCTCACTATGTTGAACTATGCCTATTGAGTTGGTAGCTATGGTGTACCATGTGAGGTTCTACTAGGTTGCAATGGGGCTGTAGTGTACCGTGTGGTGTAGTTATGCCTCTCTACCAATGTGGGGTGCTCTAGGTCTCATTCACCCATGGAGCTAAGTGTCAAGATGCCAAAGTGCCAAAATGCTAAATGGAAGTGCCAACTACCTCCTTGGTGAAAAATGAAAGCCCACTCCCTTCCCCCAAAAGAGAGCACAACAGTATTTATAGGGCTAGGATTATCCCAAAATATGGATCAGGAACCATGTGGTAGTGTAGTGGGTGGGACCACAAGATGCTGGTTTCTACACTCGTCCCATGTTACGTGTAGGACATAGGATGCTATCTACTACACCCGTCCCATGTTACATGTGGGACATGGAACGCTGGTTGTTATTGTCTACTGCACTCGTCCCATGTTACGTGCGGTACATAGGATGCTAGTTGTTACTATCTACTACATTCATCTCATCCCATGTTACATGTAGTACATGGGACACTTGTTACTAATGTCTACTATACTTGTCCCATGTCACGCATGGGACATGGAACACTGTCTACTACGCCCATCCACTATCTACTATCTACTGCACCCATCCACTTTCTACTATCTACTATGCCTATCCATTGTCTATTGCACTCATCCTGTGTTATGCATAGTACATGGGACACTAGTTGCTACTATCTACTATGCCCATCCACTATTTACTATCTATTGCACTTGTCCAATGTCTACTGTATGTTGCACATTGTCTACTATCTATTGCACACTATCTACTATCTACTATACATGTCCACTATCTACTACACTTGTCCCATGTTACGTGTGGTATACAAAATGCTGGTTGCTACTATCTACTATGCCCATCCATTGTCTACTGTGCCCATCCACTATCTACTATTCCCATCCACTATCTACTGCACTTGTCCCATGTTATGCGTGGTACACGAGACACTAGTTGCTACTATCTAATGTGCTTGTCTTGTGTCATGCATGGGACATGGAACACTATCTACTACTTCTATCCACTATCTACTATGCCCATCCACTATCTACTATCTACTACACTTGTCCATTGTCTACTATCTACTGCACCCATCCACTATCTATTGCACTCATCCCATGTTATGCTTAGTACATGGGATGCTAGTTGCTACTATCTACTATGCCTGTCTCATGTCACGTGTGGGACATGAGACATATTCTACTATGCTCATCCATTTTTTACTATGTCCATCCATTTTCTACTACACCCATCCCATGTCTACTATCTACTACGTCCATCCACTATCTACTGCACTCGTCCCATGTTACATGCAGTACATGGGACACTGGTTGCTACTGTCTATTGTGCATGTCCCATGTCATGTGTGGGACATAGGACACTTTCTACTGCACCCATCCACTATCTACTACACATGATAGGGTGCTACGTTGCACTACACTACATAGTGTAACAAGGTGCTACACTATTCTATTCTATGTAGCATAATAGAGTGCTACGCTATGTAGCATAATTGGGTGCTATGCCACGGTAGACATGGTGCTACGCTATATAGCATAACTAGGTGCTATGCTGTAGTAGACATGGTGCTATGTTATGCTACGCTACATAGCGAAACCAAGTGACATGTGAATCTATAGAAAGTGCTAGCATTCTATCACTTAGAAAAAAGTTTGCAAATCTGATAGTTGGAGTTGACTACACTCAAAACTTAGAAAAATATGGGAAAAGTATCACCATTTTGACACTAAGCCATATTTTCAGTTGTGATGCTGAGACCTGAAAGTTTGTAGTATTTCAATGGCCCCTCTTTGTTGACGTCTAGAGGAGTGACTTGAGAGACATCAACAAAGAATTATAAAACAACACAGCAGACATGTCACCAACATCACTCATTGAAATAAGATTGAATGTCATTTTACCATGCTCAGGAGTGATATGGGAATAAGGTTATGCTAAGGGACAAAGGGGTATATGTAATGCTAGAGAGATGAAATTTGAACTGTGGGAATGAAATGCAAATAGTGGATCATGGTGTAAGATGCAAATTCAGCATGGCTGATGGTAACCATGGCATGAAGTGGTTCACCCCTAAAATGTTGACCTATTATTAGAGTGCTTATGAGAGCATCAAAGTAAATCCAAGGCTAGGAAAATTGTGATGCTAAAGCATTGTTAATTTGTTTAGGGATGTGTTCCCCTCCCCCTGCCCCTTTCCTCTTTTTTTTTGTGTTGTGAGGCAAACCTTCTTTGGGTTCAGCTTACTACTAAATGTTAGCTGCAAGTTGGCCATTGAGAAGATGGGCTTTGTTTCCTAGGGATGATTCATGTTACATCCACCAAGGCTTTGACCACACAATAGAAGTTCCCCATAGGATGAATTGTGTTACATTGACCATGGGTTCTATAGTTGATGTGAAGAGAATGCCATATGCATCATAGTGTGTATGCATTCGAGGGATGTGTAATCACAAGTATGTGAGAGACAAGAGGATATGGGATGATGGAGTGGATGTGGATAGGTTGTAACAAAGATGAGGGGCGAGGTTCATTCTTGAGTGGCTCAACTAGTCCAATCATGGAATCAGAGTAATGTGGTAACTTTCTTTTGCAATGAGATGCATCTCTACATGAACACCTTTGAGGCTTTGTCCTACAAACACAACTTCAAAAAGACAAGAAAACCACACAACATGAAGTGTAGTGCAAATTCTAGATGTGAAGATGTTGCAAGTGCTAGATGCAAAGATGCTATAAATGTGTCAAATGCTGTGCTAGATGCAAGTTCTCAAAAAGCTAGTGAAAGTGCTAGGGTGATGATGTTGCAAGTGCTCTGAAGGTTGCACTAATGGAAAGTTCTTTGAGAGATCAGGAGAATGGTGGAAGGTGATGATGCTGTGAGTGCCCCTAAGGGTTTCACCAATGGCAAGTGCTCGAACATATTAGTAACATGCCAATTTAAAATCCTAGTAGACTGTGAACCTAGTTTAAAGCTCTAGCAAACCATGATGTCCTAGTTTATAGTCCTAGAAAAATATTGGATGCTAGTTTAATGTTGTAGCAGATAGTGAATGTTGTGCCAGTTCAACATCATAACACAAGAATGGGCTATTATGCCAATTTAACGTCATGACCCAAGGATGAGCTATTATGCCAGTTTAACGTCATGAACCAAGGATGAGCTATTGTGTTAGCTTAACATCATGACCCAAGGACGAGCTATTCTGCCAATTTAACGTCATGATCCAGGGATGAGCTATTGTGCTATTTTAATTTCATGATCCAAGGATAGGATTTTGTGCTAGTTTAACATCATGACCCAAGGACAAGTTATTGTGACAATTCATAGTCATAGAAGACTTGTGCTTACCTTGCTTCTATAAGGTGTGATGCTGCATGCATGGTCATGTTGTGTGCTTGCAAGATCCTACAAAAAATCAACTAGAAATAAAACAAGATCAAGCAACACCTATCGTAAACAAAGTTAAAATGGATGAATGAAAAGAAAGCAATGCAAAAAGTTATAGTTTTAGACCATTTCGAGTCGTAGGCTAGTTTAAGGCCTTTTCAGGCCATGTGTTTTTCTAGTTTTATTATTCTAATTTTTTATGTTTTTTGATGTTTTTCAAATGCAATTTGTAAAATAATTTGATGAATGTGTAAACAAAGAAAAATGCATGATCTAAGTGAGTGGGAAAAATGTAAATGTGTAGGCTAGTGTAATGTAAATGAAAGTCAAAAATGCATGGCAAGTGGAGGTAGAGGGTAGGTAGGCACCCACCGCATTTTTGGCCAAGGGAATGTCTTGGTCATGTAGTTGCTTCCTAATCAAGTGTGGATTAGGGGGTGTGCAAGGCTTAGTATCCTATGGGAGGCTATTGGCTTCAACCACTCATTCAAGTGTATTAGCCTTAGGCACTGCATTGGTTGTCATAGGTGTACAACTAAGAAACTCTTCTTTCAAAACTTGTGCCATGTCTATGTCATGGATAGTCGAAGAGGAGGCATTATCACCATAGATGATAGCTTGACCACCCTCATATGGAAGGTGGATTTATTGGTGGATGCGAGAGGAGATGGCCCTTTGTTGGGCTAGCCAAGGCCTACCTAGAATCATGTTGAAACCTGGCATCTCCTCTATGATAGTGAAATCTACATTGGTTGGAAATTTCTCTCCTACCACAAAGGCTAGGTTGATTGTACCCTTGATAGTGATGCGTAATCCATTGAATGATTTTAGACATGTGATTTTGGTTGGCCTAATTTCTTCTATCAGGCCTAGCTTATCGATGATGGAGTATAGGACTACGTTTGTTGTTGCACCATCATCGACATGGACTTTGCGGATGGTACATTGCCCAAAACATATGCTAATGGATAGTGGAGCTATAGTGACCTCCCCTCATTTAGGGTTAACTTTGACTACATTTTCGTGAAAGGCTAGAGATGTTGAACCCAATTCTTGTGGTGTAGGGAGCAACATCATTGCACGGATTGATGCCTCATTTGCAAGGATGTCCTCCGTAATAGGAATGGATGTCAAGATTTAGGCCAATGCTTGGCAATGAGTATATGAGGTCATGATTAGGTTATGATGAGGTCCTTGTCATTTGCAATTGTGTTGGCCTTAATTTCCTCCATGTGGCTTGAGAGACAGATCTCTTGTATAGGGGACTTGGGCTTGGTTTGCTTGGCCTGCTTGGGGGTAGGGGCCCTAGTGTTTGGTTGTTGGTTACTAGTTGTGGCCTTTTCTTTGGCCATGGGGGTTGAAAGATGCTCATTTGTACTCTTGTGTTGTCATTTGGTGGGCCTACTTGGGTTACTAGTGGGGTTGACCCTCAAGGGAGGAGAGATTGAGACATTGCCCACTATTGGGCTTTGGGTAGGTGAGGGGCCATCACGTTGTGGGACCCTTATGACAAAGGGTAATTTAGGAGTTGTTGTAGGGCCTGTTGTGTGACTAACTTGTTGTGGAACCTTGATGATGAAAGGTTACTTAGCGGTTGTTGTTGCTACATCATGCCATTTTAATGTCTTAGCAGACGATTGGTTTGGGGCCTTGAACACAAAGGGTGTTGTGGGTGCCTGAGGTGGCACTTTGATAACAAAGGGAGGCCTCTTGCTTGTGGAGGCTAAGGGGACCTTTGCCTTGTTAGGAGGCACATGGATCATAAAAGGTTGTTGCACAGGTTTGGGCTTGGCCACCTATGCTAATGGAATTTATGACATAGGAGGCATTGTCTGTGTTGGATTGACTTGCCATGTTGATCACCAGTTGGCCCTGTTCTATTATTCTTTGCAGGTCATCCTGCAAACATAATAGTTATCCGTACTATGACTAGACAATTGGTGGTAATGACAGCATTGGTCCAATTTAAAATGTTGTGGGATCGGGGGCTCATTTGTTATTGCTAAGGTAGGGTTCCTTAGTAGTTTGTAGTACCTATCATGTTTTTGGTGAGAAATCTCTGATACATGTTTGTATTGGATTTTCCTAGCTTTCACGAGTTGCTCCAATAGTTTAGAGGGTTCCATCGATAGTGGTGTATACTTTGAGTGGTCGTTGCATTGAAAGTTGGGCCTTGGGGTGGCCTCTACCAATAGGTGAATTGGTGCCAGAGTTGGTAATTTTGTCAGTTGGGGCCCTGGGCCACTTAGTTGTTGGGCTCTAGTTGGTTGCTTTTTTTCTTGTGCCCACTACTGCCATTTTTGTGTTTTTCTTGCGAGTATGTTGGTTTCTCTAGGCCATGTAGGCTGGGTCATTGCTAGCTTGCACTACTTTCTCTATGCCTTTTGTTTGGGCATAGGCTTGGCTAAGAGACTTTGGGGCTAGATAATATAGTTTGGACTTAATGAAGTCATTTACTACACCTTTGAAGATGGCTAGTAGATGTGTCTCTACTAAGGGTTCATGCATTTCACTCAATTCAACATTCCAACATTGGACAAATTTTGGCATGGGCTCTAGAGGGCCCTACTTAACTTGCATCAGCTGGTTGAGGGTTGGTTCAGGCTTTAGGTTTTACCTAAAGAATGTCACAAACTTGCTTATGAGATCCTCCAAAGAGGAGATTGAGGCCTTGGGTAGTGCACGATACCAGTCTAAGGCCTTTTTTGTGAGTGACATGGGGAACATGTGCATGATGACATGTGGCTAGGCTTGAAAGAGTAAGCACTTAGATCAAAATTTGACCAAGTGTGCATTTGGATCTCCTTCACCATTGTACTTGATGAATTGTGATAGTTAGACCCTAGTTGGGAGAGTTAGAGGTGGTACTGTAGGACTTATGGGGTCATCTCTATAGAAGTCCACCACCTTGATGGTGTTAGAAGAGGTAGCCTTAAGTTGGTTGATCTTCTTCATCAAGCTTTGGATTAGCTGGAATGCTTGATCCAAGCTGGGATGTGCTGGGATGTGCTAGCTAGTTGCATTGGCTGGGATTGGGTTGGTTGTATAGCATAGGACAAAATTGTTGGTTTGGAGTTTGCCAGTTTAACGTCGTAGTAGATGGGCATTGCCAGTTTAACGTCATAGTAGATGATTTTTGTTAGTTTAACATCGTAGCATACAGTTGTTGTTAGTTTAATATCATAGTAGATGGGTGTTGCTAGTTTAACATCATAGCAGATGATTATTGATGTGTTGGCTGAGTGATAGGTGTGATGATCAAAGTAGACCACACATGAGTGGGTTGGATGGACACCACAGATACCAACGAGATAGGTGGAATGTAGGATGCCTATGTTGTTTGGGGCTAGGAGGTGGCCCCTACATGAGCATTGTTTTGGGAAAATGCATTAGTTTCTTCTGGAGAAGGCTAAATTGGCATGATCACCATCTCAGAGAGGATGGGTCAACAAAATTGAGGAGGTGTTGTACTAGGGAGTGGTCATTGGAAGATGGTGTAGAGGGGATTCTTGTGCTTGGAGTGGGCCTCAAACTCATCTTCTTCCTTCTGTGAGGCTTCCTCGTAGGTTGTCCTTGCATCATGCTTGTTTGCAGGGATGAGTTGGGACAAAAATTGGGGATAGGACTTCTTGACTGGGATTATGTAAAACAAGGAGGGGTTATACTTTCATCTGTTCTGATGGACTTGTTCATAGTCCTGTTTTTCCTCCAAATCAAGGTAATCCATGAGTAATCCTGCTTGGATTTTGGCACAAACAAAATTTTATTGTTTGTGGCTTAGTGTGGCATGCTTTGGCTAGATTGTAGTGTCAAATGTGTTAGACACGAGGGTGGAAGTTGATCTAGATTCATATTCATAGATTGGGTTGTGAGAGTTGCTATTTGCAGAAAATGGCTAACTCTAAGAAATAGCAGAAAAATGACTATGTATTTCAATATCAGGGAAATGGCTAAGTATAAAAATATAGAAAAATGGCTAAGTGTAACAATGCAGAAAAAATTCTAAGTATGAAAACTACTAAAAATGGCCAACACTGGTGCTACACTCGCTACGTTATAGCTCGTCACACTCACTACATTGGAGCTTGCTATTGTAGCTTGTCATTCCTGCTACACTAGAGCTTACTACTGTAGCTTTTCATGCTCACTACACTAGAGCTTGCTATGTTCACTATGCTGGGAGGGGCCACTACGCTGATAGGGTCACTACACTACACAGGACATAGGCAGTGTAACATAGTAGACATAGTAGACAATGTAACATAGTAGACATAGACAATGTAACACAGTAGATAGTCAGTGTAACACAGTAGACTATTTGGAAATTGCTATGTTGGTGGGGTTGCTAAGCTAAATAGGACATAGGTAGCATAACTTAGAAGATAGTTTTGGGCTTTCGACCTACAAGGTTCCAGAGGAACCATCGTGGCAACCAATCTACACCACCTAGTGTGTAGACAACCATAGGGGTGTCACATCTATGCTAGCAGGTGATGGGGGTATAGAAATCATGTAGGATTACCCATGGCATAGGGAAGAAACATAGAGGTTTAGGCCCTCCTTCTATTGTCAAGAATTATGACGTCCAAAAACATCAGTGGCTGAAACACTGAGAGGTCATTGGGTGTACAACCTAACCCCAGATTTGTGCAAGGGTCATGCTAGAGAAAATAGAAACGGGATGCCTTAAATAGTTTCATAGATCAGATAGGAACTTATGTGGTGTCAAATAACAGATTGTAAACAGTGATTTTAGAGTATGATGCATGAGGATTGGACCAAAAGAAAACATGATACACACAACAGTAGAAACATACTAAAGTATGTAACCAGGATAAAAAGCATGCAAAAACACACAATAATGAAACATGTATGGTGCAATAGAATAAAATAAGAGCTTGGAAGAAAAAATGCACCACCCCAATATTAGGGGAGTGTAGATAATTCAAAAAGGTATACACAATGTACAATAGGCATAGTGGGAGCATAGACATAGCCTCAGTGGTGTCAGGCTATGAAGTTTAGTACTCACTATGTTCAATTATGCCTGCTAGGCTAGTAGCCACGATGTACCATGTGAGGTTCTATTGGGCTACAATGGGGCTATAATGTACTATGTGGTGTAGTTGTGCCTCTCTATTAGTGTGGGGTGTTTTGGGTCTTGTTTGTCCATGGAGCTAAGTGTCAAAATGCCAAAGTGCCAAAATGCTAAATGGAAGTGCCAACTGGCTCCTTGGTGAAAAATGAAAGCCCACTCCCTTCTCTCAAAAGAGGGCATAAGGGTATTTATATAGCTAGGGTTAGCCCAGAATGCAGATCAGGTGCCACGTGGCAGTGTAGTGTGTGGGACCACAGGATGCTGGCTACTACGCTCATCCCATGTTACATGCAGAACATAGGACACTATCTACTGCACCCATCCCATGTAACATGTGGGACACATGACACTGTCTACTGTGCCCATCCACTGTCTACTGCACGTGACAAGGTGCTACGTTGCGCTATGCTACACAATGTAATAGGGTGCTACACTATGCGTAATAGGGTGCTACGCTGTAGTATAAATGGTGCTATGCTATGCTACTCTACATAGTGTAATCAGGTGCTACACTATAGTAGACATGGTGTTACGCTATGCAATGTAATTGGGTGCTATGTTGTAGTAGACATGGTGCTATGCTACATAGCGTAACCAGGTGACATGTGAATCTATAGAAAGTGCTAGCATTCTATCACTTAGAAAAATTTTGAAAATCTAGCAGTTGGAGCTAACTATACTCAACACTTGAAAAAATATGGGCAAAGTGCCACTATTTTGACACTTAGCCATATTTGTAGCTGTGATGCCGAGACCAAAAATTTTATGGTGTTTCACTTCCAAAGAGTGTTCTCCTTGGATAACCCTCATTGAGAGAATTTTATCGAAGAGTGGCCTCCTTGAGAATGTTGTCCCTTAGAGAAACCTCCATTAGAGCAGCCTCCATGAGAGCATTCTCCTTAAGAGTAGCCTTCATGAGAGCATTGTCCATGAGAGCACCTTGCATTACACACGTGAGAGTGTTCACCTAGAGAGTGCCCTCATTGAGAGAATTCTTTCGAAGAGCACCCTTCCTAAGAGTGCCCTTCCTAAGAACACCATCCTTAAGAGCAGTCTCCCTAAGGATGCCCTCCTTGAGAGCATACTCCTTAAGAACATTCTTCATGAGATTTCCCTCCCTAAAAGCATTCTCCTTAATAGATTCCTCCATTAGAGTGGGGTCTTAGAGATCATTCTCCTTTAGAGCATCTTCCTTGAGAGTTCCTTGCACTACGCACGTGAGAGTGTTCTCCTTGAGAGCACCCTCATTGAGAGCTCACTCATAAAGGATGCCCTCCTAGAGAGCACTCTCCCTTAGAGCATTCTCCCTGAAAGCACTTTGCATTATGCACGTGAGATTTTTCTCTTGGAGATCTACCTCTATTAGAATGCACTCCTTAATATCAGTCTCGCTAACGATGCCCTCCTTGAGAGCATCCTACTTAAGAGTGTTCTACATGAGATCATCCTCCTTGAGAGCATTCTCCTTAAGATTACCCTCCGTTAGAGTAGCCTTGTAAAGAGCATTCTCTTTGATAGGATCCTCATCGAGAACGTTCTCTCTGAAGCACCCTCATTGAGAGCATTTTGTTAAAGAGTTACCTCCTTGAGAGTGGTTTCCTTAAGGATTCCCTCCTCGAGAGCATCCTCCTTAAGAATGTTCTCATTGAGAGCACCCTTCCTAAGAGTGCCCTCCATTAAAGTGGCCTTTCAAAGAGCATTCTCCCTGAGAGTGCCTTACCCAAGCACGTGAGAGTATTTTCCTTGAGAGTGCACTTGTTGAGAGCTCCTTCTTAGAGGGCACCCTCCCAAAGAGCACTCTTTCACATAGCAACCTCCCTCAGAGCGTTCTCCTTGAGAGCACCTTACATTATGCACATCAGAGTGTTCTCCTCATGAGTGCCCTTGTTGAGAGCATTCTCTTGTGGAGCACCCTCCATTAGAATGCTCTCCTTAAGATCAATCTCGCTAGGGATGCCCTACCTAAAAGCATTCTACTTGAGAGCACCCTTTGTTAGAGTGGCCTTTCGAAGAGTGTTCTATTTGAAAGGGCCCTTGCTAGGAGTGTTCTCCCTGGAGCACCCTTGTTGAGATCATTTTATTTAAGATCACCCTTGTTTAGAGTGCCCTTCCTGAGAGCAGAGTGGCCTCTATGAGAGCATTCTCCTTAAGAGCAGCCTCAATGAGAGCGTTGTCCATGAGAGCACCTTGTGTTACACATGTGAGAGTGTTCACCTTGAGAGTACCCTTGTTGAGAACATTCTTTTGGTGAGTGCCCTTCCTAAGAGTGCCCTCCCTAAGAATGCTCTCCTTGAGAGCTATCTCACTAAGGATGCCATCCTCGATAGCATCCTTTTTAAGAGTGTTCTTCATGAGAGTTCCCTCCCTGAGAGTGTTCTTCTTGAGAGCCTTTTACATTAGATTTACCTCCACAAGAGTGTTTTCCTTGAGAGCACCTTGCACGCTCATGTTAGTATTCTCCTCCAGAGCATCCTCGTTGAGAGTGTTCTATCAAAGAGAACCCTTCCTAAGAGTGTCCTCCTTGAGAATGCCCTCCCTGAGAGTGATCTCCCTAAGGACCCACTCTTTGAGACTATCCTCCTTAATACCATTCTCTATGAGAGTGCCCTACTCAAGAGTGCCCTTTGTAAGAGCATTCATCTTGGGAGCCTCCTCCATTACAATGCCCTCCTTAAGAGTGGTCTCCCTGAAGATGACCTCCTTAAGAGTGTCCTCCTTATGACCATTCTACATGAGATTACCCTCCATGAGAGAGTTCTCCTTAAGAGCACCATCCATTAGGGTGGCCTTCCAAAGAGCATTCTCCCTATAACGACTAAAAACATCGGCGACTAGAAAACATGGATGGGTCATCAGTCATTGACAATCTTAACCCCATTTCCATGGGAGGGCTCTACTGGATGGAATGAAAATGGGGTGCCTTGAATGGTCTGGTCGATCACACAAGGACTTAGTTGGTGTTAATATAACCTTTTGCAACGTGTGATTTGAAAACGAGGCTGATAGCACGATGTAATGCTTAAATATAAAAATAATAGAAAGTAGTGTAAAATGAAATAACCAGTAGGAGACAAAGTAAAATGCAGTTAGAAAAATGCACCACTTTGAAGCTACGAATTTGCTTTGTCAAGGTGGATACAATCGGTCGCATAGCATTGAGAAGTGTAGAGATCCTGAGAGTAACCAAGACATGTAGATCAAGATAGTTGTGTGCTTGAACGTGGACTCAGGCGTTAACAATACAAGATGCTACCAAGGTGGTAGAAAAGAGTAGAACAAAATGCCAATTGAGAGTGCTAACTATGTACAATGTCAAATAGAAAGGTTACAATGCTCAAGGCTACAGTGCTAACTTTCTTGCTTGTCAGCCAACAAAATTGTTAGCCAACCAGAAATGCCAAAAAACCAAGACTTGGAAACTTTGAGCATTGCTCATTGGGGTATTTATAGGACCAAGGGTGTGAAAAAGATGTAGTTTGGATGCCACATGCCCTGGCTTGCATTGATCTATCTATGTTGCACGTGCCTACATGATCATTGGGAAAGTCTACCATGCTGTAATTACAAGCCTGCCACGTTGTAATTGCACTGTCAGAGCAATGGTGCAATTAGGTGGAGTGCATTAATGTAGTGTAACTCCTTTCCATGCTCTACTATGCTTTGTAGTATAGCATGCTTAGTGTAGCATAACATCTTGTTATGCTGTGCTACGCTACGCAGTGTAGTGTAGCTGCTGGTTCAAAGCAAAACATTTGCGTTGTGTCCTGCTGCATGCGTTGGAAACCTTTGAAGCACATTGACTATTTAATGCATAATTGATATGGTATGCTACACTACATAGCATAGTAGCTGTCCTTAGCTGCAAAAAACATCACCAATCTGCAAACCTTGCCTTTTACACTGCGAAGCCTACGAACATGCTGATCCCATCCTTTGAGATGTCTTCTATCACTTTCACAGAATTACTACACCTTGCTATACCATGTAGCTTAGCAGCCAACATGGCTTGTTTCTTGAAGTGGATTGTGCTACATTGCATGGCACAGTATAGCGTAGCACTACGCTACTACAAACATCTTCTAAAGTTTGCTATGCTAGATATCGTAGCATAGCATAGCAAAACTCCTTGACTTAGAAAACTTTATTGAAGTGCTTTGCATGTTCTGAGTACAGCCAAAAATTCCACGCACCGCTCCTAAGTGCACCATCATTTGGATGAACTACTTAGGTGGGTAGGTTGGAGAGTCCATTTAGCCTATTAACACCTAGGGTAGAAAACGTTCTAAACTGGATAGTTTGAACATCAGAGCGTCCATCTTCTAAAGAACTACCGTAATGCTGCGCAAATTGCAAAGACTTGGTGAAGCAAGCATGCCTTCAAATTTTAGGGTGTTTCACTCACTAGAGCACCCTTGTTGAGAGCATTTTGTCAAAGAGTTCCCTACTTGAGAGCATTCTCCCTTAGAGTGGCCTTCATTAGAGAGGCCTCCATGAGAACATTCTCCTTGTGAGTGGCCTCCATGAGAGCACCTTGCATTATGTAGGTGAGAGTGTTCACCTTGAGAGCACCTTAATTGAGAGCATTCTCTTGGAGAGCACCCTTCCTAAGAGTGCCCTCCTTGAGAACATCCTCCTTGAGAATGCCCTCTAATGAGTCGTAATATCACATCCGCCATGTGATATCGCATATGCAATATCGCATCCTACCTCATCTTCTATAAATAAGAGGTTGTGCCCTTAGTTTTGAGAGTTAGTCTTAGATCCTTAGCTAAACTCTTGTAGTTTTACCATTCTAGAGTTAGAATAATTCCCACAGTAGGAGTCATAGAGTGAACGGATCTTTACTCGAGAAATTTGTACCTCAGCACACATTTGCGTATGGAAATAAAGATGAACTTTATGATAAGCCTTGTAGCATACAAATTTAGCTAAATAGTAATTAATTATTGCTGAATGTTTTAATGCTTTCCTAGATAATTAATCTCTTTCAACCCTTGATCCTCTTACTTAAGTACACTCAATACGATCACTTTGAGCATGCGTGTAGCACTTTGTAACCCAATAATGAGTAGTGTTTGGTAATCCCAGTAGTGTTACACTAGTTCAAGATGTGTATGGCAAGTGGGAACGAATACTAGTGTTAGGAACAATTAGAACTTAGTTAGTGAATAGTTAATGTAAGTTAGTCACTTAGTTCTCTTCACCTTCCCGTATTAGAATAAGACGTTAAAAGATGAAGCTATAAAAATAATATACCTCAAGCTTACTTAACCATACAACCATGATAATACAAGTAAGTTTGGGAAGACAACAATTTATTAACCTTAAGTGTTCCATTAAGATGCATAAGCACTTAGTTCTTGGAGTTTGACTAGATTGCAGATGAAACACTCGTATTCGTATGGTTGAGTATAGGGGTACCTTGCCACTCATCATTGGCATCGTAGTCGGGGACTTAGTTGTTTGTGCTCTACGTAGAACATAGGAAATCATTCATATCATTGGGACGCTAGAATGAACCCTTAGTATTAATCAAGAAAAGATAATACAATGGTAAATATCACACTGAACAAGACAAAAATGTCTTGTTCTCCACATAAGAGCATTTCATTACCTAGGACTAACACAAGAGACAATCAGCGACATAATACATGTAACCAAGATTTGCTAGTTCCTCAACAGTTTCATGTGGTATATACTCATCATGATGAGTATGTACCCAAATTTACCTTTATCCACCACCAAGATGAACAACTACGTTGGAGAGACTTGGAAGGTAACATACTGTTACCTCTAGACTGATCAGTCCCCAACATGCTCCTTCATGCTCTCACATGAATAGGCATGCCACTTTTATATGAGGAATACATTGCATGCGATCATGATACAAGGGACTACCATCCCATAGAAGTGCAATGTCAAAGGGACTTGCGACAGGAGAGTTACTATACATCCTCAAAGGGTAAATGGCCCCATAATGCTCTGTATGTCTTAAGAAAAATTGAGAGTGGTGAACTTGCTGATGGTCAGAAGGTGGTGTATCAGAACCTTCACTCCACTATTCGCAACCCTGGTTCTAATACCCACAAACATGAACTGTTCAAAGAGGAAACACAACCACACGACAAGTATGGACGTTCTGATCATGATCACTATCATGGCTGAGACCATCGAAGAGAAGGTAAAAAATACCATCATGGCAATGGTTCTCCTTATTCTTCACCTTCATCGTCACATTCACCCTCTCCTTCAGTGTTTAGATGTAGTCATTAGGAAACCAACCTTGAGGATAAAGGTAAACAGAGTGAATAACATCAATGAGATAGTCAAGAACGAGGATGAGGGCACTCTAAGGAATCAAGGCATGGAAGAAAGGAGAGTAGGGAACTGTGTAGACACCATAGATGCTATGAACAAGATGACCACGAAGAACTCCTCGCAACTAGGAGCATGCTAGACATAACAGAGGCTATAAGAGTTCCCACAAGGCACCGAAAAGATAGTAGGATCAAGAGTTTAGACATGAATAACATCCCATGGTTTGAGGGGGGATACAATGCTGATCCTCAAAATCACTTACAAGCATTCCATGATGCATGTCCCTTGCAAAACATAGAAAATCAATGGCAAAAACTAAAATTGTTCCCAAGGATACTAGTGAAAGAAGCTAAAAGATGGTACGAGTCCTTAGAACTGAAATCCATTTGGAGGTGGAGTACAATGTTAGAACTATTTAATGATAAGTACCAAAGATACTCCCAAGTGTCTAACCTATGAAAGAAAATCCAAGGATGGAAGCAAGGAAATCATGAACCCTTGGATGCTACCATGGGCCTCTATTATGCACTGTTACATCATTGCCTTGACCATGGTTATTCACAACAGGATCAACTATGCCATCTCGTGGATGCACTTAGGCATGAAACAAGAAGAACCCTCGGCATGTATGCCCAAGGAAGATTATCAAAGCTTAGGTCTCATCAAATCCATAGATTGCTAGAGCAAGTAACTAAAGAAGAAGGTGAGCTACGAAAGAGAGAAAGTGTGAAAGAGTACAATCGATATCCTTCCCTCCAAAAAAGGGGAGTGAGATTCTGTGAGGAGGAAGAAGAGTCATCACTCGAAGAGATGGTGAATAGGAAAACCTTTCTACTCCAAAAGTTAACAATCAAAGTATCAGCAAAGGTAGATCAAATGTGGGACTCCCTAGATAGTAGGTTTGAAACTGTACTTAAAATTATAGAGGAATCTAGGGAGTGAGATAGTGACTATGACCAAAAGAAAAAGAGAGATGTAGATAATGCATGTAGCAAGGGTAAGGGTAAAATGGCCTTCATAGAAGGGGTTGTGGATTTAGACATAGACGATGACAATGGATGTGAGATATGATAATACAACCATCCTAAGGGATGTTGCCTAGTAATCTCACATCTACAAGAGTTTGGGGTGTATGCACTGAACCCAAAATTTAATAAACGACAAGCACCCTGACAGTTACCTTATCCTCAAGGTAATCCAAGGTAGTTCCATCAACCTTCAACATATTATCCAAGTGGAACTCCAGCAGAACCCGTTAAGAAACATCAACAGTGGAAATATGCACAGTTATGGGGGATGCCACCACTAAGGCATAAATACCCCTACCAGCAACCAGACTGATATGGCTACTACGTGTAGCATCTGATCTCTCCATGTGACTCTGTTGGTCACATTACACCACAACATCACTAGCAAGCTCAGGAGTATTTTAGGACTCCTTCTTCTCTAGGAGATAACCCACACACATACCATCCTTTGAATCCATCCCCAATACTCACATCGATAGCTCCATTACCACCTACTCCAGCAATGCAAGGGGAACTCCCCACTCAACCGTAGCAACGCAATGCCACAAGGGCTATAAATACTCAACCTGCTATTGGTTTTGAAAATTGTATGAAGAGAAGACCTTTCTTTAGAACCAACATTCCAACCAAATCCTCACAATCACAAGTGGTTAAACCTTTGAATGCCTCCCCATCAAATAAGGCTTCAAAGCTCCCTTTAAACCAAACATCGAGTTCAACGCATACGATTATGTTAACACATGCCATTACTCACTGGATTAATATTGACCACATTCCCAAGAAATTCTCTGATCTTGGGAGCCCTCTAATCTATGTCCAAGTCACTCGGAATGAACCATGTAAAGCTCTTCTAGACTCAGGTTCCAAAGTCAACCTAATATTGCAAGAGATGTACAAAGCCTAGAACCTACCTCCACTAAGGAAGAGAAATATTTGCCTAAAGCTAGCTGGCCAATCCATCACTGTCCCCTTGGGACTGGTGGAGGACATCGTCACCACTATGTGTGGGTGGTTGTACCTAGCTAATTTCCTTGTGATACAAGTAAACAATGGTAAAGGGTACTTCCCAATAATAATAGGAAGAGCATGGTTAAGTACTATAGATGCATGCCTAAGAATCTGTGATCTTTCCATGGAAATATCCAAGAAGAACATCTTTGGAAGGATCAAGATGAGGAAGGTTCCATGCATCTCATACAATGACACAGGCTATAATTGCATACAGAGATCATGGGTTGTGCAAATTTTAGCATTACCTACATGCAAGTAGTATGCACAAGACATTAATATACAAAAGTTTCTATATGCAGTAGCCACATGACAAAGAGAGACCTATTGGCTGATAGCTAATCAAGTGAATAACTCACTAACGTGCATGGAACTAATTGAGGGAATAACTAGTGCCTACATCAAAAGCATAGATGAACTCGAGCAAGTCCGTCGCCAACCTCCAAACCTTAACATGAAAAACATCAACTAAGCGAGGCTGGAAATCCATAAAAAGTTAGGCCAAAACATTAATAAGAAGTTGTTAGTCAGTGTGCAATAGACCAAACCTTACCATGAATCTAGAATAGTCAATGCACATAATACCTCTGAGAAGGGATAACCCTGCTAATTATTTTGGATCTCCTCCTTCCAACTCAGTCATGGGGGAGATGGCCACCTATGATGATCAATTGAGGCCCTCAATTCCTTTTTTAAGTTTTTATTTTACATGTTTTTTTTTACAAATTTATTTAACTTTTCTTGTTTTTGTCTTACAACATTGTTCATACTTTTTCATTTCTTTGTGTGATTGTTGTATTCGTTACCTAATAAGTTCTCTTGATGATGGTATGAACTGTATTCCATTGATTGCTAATGTTTGGATTTTACCTTCAAGTTATAATGTTGATACTAAGGTATGATTCTTTTGATATACAAGCAATGAGTCCACATCATCCATGCATCCATAAATTTCTATGGTCTCTCTTGGCTTGGAACGATACAATCCCTTTCTTCAATAATAAAACCATCAATGAATTGGTGATTGGGCATTTCTCAAACTATGGAAGGACTCAAGGATTGAAATGGATGTGACTTCAAGGGGATTTGATGCATTTGTGTTGGCTATTCTCTTAGGTGCTTGGATGTTTTCTTCTTGCGCTTTCCTTACCATTTCAACGTTACTTCATTGTTGGGAAGTTGAGCCAATAAAAAATAATAATAAATCTTTGCATGGTGTGGTTCTCACGCATAAAAAAATATAAAAATATATGAAAAAAAAGAGAGAAAAAGTGAGAATTCAAAGCACACTCATTAGACAAAATAATCATCTAGGCTACAAGCACTAGTTATAGAACTAAACAAGCATGTTCCCTATAACTAAGATCCTTGCTCATTTCCTACTTTTCCCTTTCTCATTTCTTTGGAATGGTAGTGACTCTTTGATGGAGGCATTCTTGCTACTTCAAGTGGATGGATTGGCCAAGTGTATTAATGTGAATTCATTGGATGTGGATTGTTTGCTGGGTTTGGAATGAGATCTACTAAGTCACATTAACCATAAATCCACAAGGGGCTGTACTTCACCTTGTTCTTGAGACTCCATTCCATTCTCTTCTTTTCATCATTTTTTCTCCATTTTCCACCTCATTGTCGGTTGTATCAGTAGTCTATATCTTGGTTGATGCATTATTTTCTTTTTGGTATATTCTCATGGTTAAGACTTTAAATCTTGCTTCCAAATGACATTTTCAGAGCCTATGGACTCTTTGAATCTGGGATTGTCAGGGCATTATGGGCATGAGCCTACTTTAGGGAGGACCCATTGGCATTCCTAATTGGTGCATCAGTTAACTTCTTTCCCTTAAACATTGCTGCAATCAACATTTATTTTGTTCATTTCCACCTCTGACATCCATTTTATCGGTGTTCCCATTATTTCTTTTTCTCCATCTTTCTTATTCCTTATCTTCTTCCATTCTATCGCTACTGGAGGATCGCCCTTAGTCATAGGGGTCCTGGTCCAGTTTTTTCAATTTTTCCCTAATCCCTACACCTTGGGTAGTCACCAGTGTTATATCTCCAAAATCCATATTAGCCATATGGACCTTACACCAAGGCAATGTATCAACTGCATTATGATTTACTTATCCTTTCTAATATGCGACTATGTTGTGTGTGCAGATGACAATCATGCAACAATGAACTGCACCTGGAGGAAACACTTAGGATGGACTGGTGCTGGAATAGTCATGTAAGGAACAAGATTGATAGCGTGCTTATAGATGAACAACAAGAGGTGCAATCTTGGTGTTATTAGCAACACATCTCCTTCTTTTTTTTCTCTCTCTCTCTTCTTTCTTAGCTATCAAATAAGGTTGGATGTCATTTATGTACCATGTTCATTATTGTAGTCATGAATACTAATATTGTCATGTATTGTAATGATTGATCTATTCACATGTCATCCCATTCACCATTAGTTGTCATTCAAGTAAATAATCCCATTCCTTCCCAATATTTTTTAAGGAAATCGAGGACGAGTTTTCATTCAGTCATGGGGGTATGATGAGTAGTGATATTGTGTATGCAATATTGCATGTGCAATATCACATCAGCCACACGATATCGCATTCTGCCTCATCTTCTATAAATAAGAGGTAGCACCCTTAGTTCTAGGAGTTAGTCTCAAACCCTTAGCTAAAATCTTGTAGTTTTACCATTCTAGAGTTAGAATAATTCCTGCGTACCAGCAGTAGAATTCACAAAGTGCACAAATCTTTATTTGAGAAATTTGTACCTGAGCACACATTTGTGTACGATAATAAAGATGAACCTTATGATAAACCTTGCAACATATAGGTTAAGCTAAATAGTAATTAATTATTGTTGAATATTTTAATGCTTTTCTAGTTAATTAATCGCTCTCAACCCTTGATCCTCTTGGTTAAGTACACTCAGTAGGACCACTTTGAGCATGTGTGTAGCACTTGGTAACCTAGTAACAATTAGTGTATGGTAATTTGAGTAGCATTGCACTAGTTCAGGATGTGTACGATAAGTGGGAATGGATACTAGTGTTAGGAAAAATTAGAACTTAGTTAGTGAATAGTTAATGTAAGTTAGTCACTTAGTTCTCTTCACCTTCCCCTATTAGCATAAGAAATTAAAAGATAAAAGCTATAAAAATCATATACCTCAAGCTTACTTAACCATACAATTATGTCAATACAAGTATGTTTGGGAAGATAGTGATTGATTAACCTTAAGTGTTCCATTAAGGCACATAAGCACTTAGTCCTTGGAGTTCAACTAGACCATGCGTGAAATGCTCATATTTGTATGGTTGAGTGTAGGGGTACCTCACCATTCATCACCCTCCTTGAGGACACCCTCCTCAAGAGTGTCCTCCTTAAGAACATTCTCCATGAGATTACCCTCCCTAAGAGCTCCCTCCTTGATAGAATTCTCCTTGAGAGCTTCCTCTATTAGAGTAGTGTCTTGGAGAGCATTCTCCTTGAGATCACCTTACACTATGCACATGAGTGTTCTCCTCAAGAGAACCCTCATTGAGAGCTCCCTCTCGAAGGGCACCCTCTTGGAGAGCACTCTCCCTCAGAGTGACCTCCCTTAGAGTGTTCTCCCTAAGAGAACTTTTCATTATGCACATGAGAGTTTTCTCCTTAAGAGTGCCCTTGCTGAAATTATTCTGTTGGAGAGCTACCTCCATTACAATGCCTTCCTAGAGATTAGTCTCACTGTGGATGCCCTCCATGAGAGTTTCCTTCTTAATAGTGTTCTACATGATATTGTCCTTCCCAAGAGCACTCTTCTTGAGAGAGCCCTCTATTAGAGTGACCTTTCGAAGATCATTCCCTTCAAGAGGGCCCTCTCTAGGAGCATTCTCTCTGGAGCACCCTCCTTGAGAGCATTCTCCCTAAGAGCAGCCTACATTAGAGCACCCTCTATGAGAGCATTCTCCTTGACAGTGGCCTCCATGAGAGCACCTTGCATTATGCACATGAGATTGTTCACCTTGAGAGTGCCCTCATTGAAAGCATTTTTTTAGAGAGCACGCTTCCTAAGAGTCCCCTCCACAAGAAAACCCTCCCTGAGAGTAGTCTCCTTGAGGATGCCCTCCTTGAGAGCGTCCTCCTTAGGAACATTCTCTATGAGAGTGCCTTCCCTAAGAGCATCCTTTTAAAGAGAGTTCTCCTTGAGAGTGCCTTGCACTACAACTGTGATAGTGTTCTCCTCAAGAGCGCCCTCTTTGAGAGTGTTCACTCAAAGAGCACCCTTCCTAAGAGTTCCCTCCTTGAGAATGCCCTCCCTAAGAGAAGTCTCCTTGAGGACCCCCTCCCAAAGAACACCCTTCCAAAGAGTGTTTTCTTTGAGAGGGCCATCATTGGGAGCAGTCTCTCTAGAGCACCCTCATTAAGAGCATTTTGTAAAAGAGTGTCATCCTTAAGAGCACCCTCCCTAAGAGTGGCCTTTGCTGGAGTGGAATCCACAAGAGTATTCTCCTTGAGAGTGGCCCTCATGAGAGTGTTGTCCATAAGAGCATCTTGCATTATGCATGTGAGAGTGTTCACCTTCAGAGTGCCCTCCTTGAGAGCAGTCTTCCTAAGGATGACCTCCTTGAGAGCATCCTCCTAAAGAATGTTGTTCATGAGATCGCCTTCCCTGAGAGCCTCCTCCGTTAGAGAAACATTTTAGAGAGAATTATCCTAGAGAGCATCTTTCTCAAGAGCCCCTTGTGCTATGCACGTGAGAGTATTCTCCTCAAGAGAACCCATGCTGAGAGCTCCCTTTAGAAGGAAACCCTCTCAGAGAGTGCTCTCCCTTAGAGCAACCTCCCTTAGAGCATTCTCCTTGAGAGCACCTTGCATTGCACATGTGAGAGTGTTCTCCTCGAGATCACCCTTGTTGAGAGAATTCTCTTAGAGAGTTTCCTCCATTAGAATTCCCTCCTTGAGATTGGTCTTGGTAGGGATGCCATCCCCAAGAGCATTCTCCTTGAGAGCACCCTCCATTAGAGTACCCTTCTAAAGAGTGTTTTCCTTGAGAGGGCCATCACCATGATCATTCTCCCTAGAGCATCCTCATTGAGCGAATTCTATCAAAGAGTGCCCTATTTGAGAGCACCCTCCTTGAGAGCATTCTCCCTGAGAGTGACCTTCATTAGGGTAGCCTCCATGAGAGTGTTCTGCTTGAGAGCAGCCTCCATGAGAGCATCTTACACCCTCATGTGAGTGTTCTCCTCGTGAGCATCCTTATTGAGAGCACCCTTCCTAAGAGTGCCCTCCTTGAGAATGCCCTCCCTAAGAGTGGTCTCCATAAGGACACCCTCCTTGAGAGTGTCCACCTTAAGAATGTTCTCCATAAGAGTGCCCTCCCTGAGATCGCCCTCCATTAGAGTGGCCCTTCAGAGAGTGTTCTCTTTGAGAGCACCCTCCCTGAGAGTGCCTTGTGAGATGCATGTGAGAGCATTCTCCCTGAGAGTGCTCTCCTTGAGCTAGTCCTTCATGACCAAATTTATAAGGATGTAGGATGATATGGTTGAAACTGGCCCATTTAACATATATAAGGGGAGGTAGAGTTGATGATCGATTATAGTGATAGAAGGATATGTGGGTTTCTCCACTAGGGATGCCTTGCAATGCCCATGATATTGTGGCCTTTTTGTTCATGTCCGTGACTCACAAGTCATGTTGTTAAGAAGGATAACCATGGAGAAGTTGGTATCCTCATTTAGAATTTGAGATAAAAGGCTTGCTACGTTGCAGGCATGTTCCATGGGGTTGGTTGCCTAGGAATCCTAGGGGGATCCCATTGAAGAAAGTTTGGCTAGCTTGTGCTATGTTTGTCCTAAATGTTCTCTTAGATATTTTATGAGCCCATTTGCAAGATGGACACATCAAGCAGATGGGGCATCAATATTTATGGCTCTAAGAGATTGAAAGATCCTCTTGAAAAATGATATCAAATGATTTCATGCAAACGGTTACATTGATTTGGTGTAGTTAAGGTAGCAGAGCATCTCAATGCCCCCCACGGGGTAGTGTCAAGTGCATGCTCTCTCTACCTTATCACAAATTCAATCACTTAGTAGTGCATGGGTGGTAGTTGCGAGTTCACTTGGACATGCTAAGGAACAAAGAGGGTGTACGCTCTCTTGTTCTCTATGCACTTGTGGGTGCCTCGCTGTTCATTGCAAACTATGGATTATGATATTCCAGTGAGCATTTTGTGGTTGTACCATCTTGAAAATAAGCTTTTGTGGATTCAAAGACTCATGTTGTGCCTTCCCTTGGAGTAACTTATTGAGTTTGAGCACATGCTCATCCTAGCTGTAAGTTCTCCAAGGGTTGGGAGAAGTTGGATGAATGTTTCAAGTTCATGTCTTGAAAATCCATTATTTTGGCTATGAAACACTTTGTCTCTAGGTTTCCCGAAGCTGTTTTCAATTGTGCAATCACTTAATGCTGAATTTGGGTATCTAGAAGCTTAGATACTATGGGGCCTATTTTTTATCCTTGGGTGTGACTATTCTGGATGTTGTGAGATTGGAGCCATCATTGATAGCACTGTGGGATTAAAAGATCCCCTTTGAAAATGATATTGGTTGATTTTGTGCGAATGGTTGCATTGATTTGGTGCAGTTGAGGTAGTAGAGCATATTGATACCCTCGCGGGGTAGCGTCAGGTGCATGCTCTCTCAGCCTTATCACCAATTCAATTTCTTAGTAGTGCATGGATGGTAGTGGTGAGTTCACTTGCATGAGTTGAGAAATGAAGAGGATGTAGTCTCTCTTGTTCTCCATGCACTTGCAAGTGCCTTGCTATTCATTGCAAATTGTGTATTCTATTATTCAGGTAACTATTTTATAGTTGTACCATCTTAAAAATAAGCTTTCATGGATTCAAAGACTTATGTTGTGCCTTCCTTTGGAGTAACTTGTCGAGTTTGAGAGCATGCTCATGCTTAGCAGTAAGTTCTTCAAGGGTTAGGAGCAATTGGAGGGATGTTTCAAGCTCATGTCTCAAAAATTCATTGTTTTGGGTACTCGACACTCTGTCTCTAGGTTTCACAAAGGATTTTTCAATTGTGTGATCACTTAATGCTAAATTTAGGTATTTGGAAGCTTACATCCTATGAGGCCTATTTCCTTATCCTTGGGTGTGATTTTTGCAGATGTTGCAAGATTGAAGCCACTATTGGTGGCACTACAGGATTGAGACATCCTCTGTGAGAATGACATCGGTTAATTTCGTGTGAATGGTTGCATTGATTTGGTGCGATTGAGGTAGAAGAGCATCTCAACATCCCCATGGGGTAGCGTCAGGTGCCTGATCTCTTTGCCTTATCATCAATTCGATCTCTTAGTAGCACATGGATGGTAGTGGCAATTTCACTTGCATGAGCTGAGGAATGAAGAGAATGTAGTCTCTCTTATTCTCCATGCACTTGCAAGTGCCTCGTTGTTCTTTGGTAATCTTGGGTTGCGATATTTGAGTGAATGTTTTGTGGTCATATCATCTCAAAAATAAGCTAAAGACTTACGTTGTGCCTTCCTTTGGAGTAACTGGTTGAGTTTGAGAGCATGATCATCCTTGGAAGTAATTTCTCCAAGGGTTAGGAGTAGTAAGATGGATGTTTGAGTCTCATGTCTTGAAAATCCCTTGTTTTGGCTACATGACACTCTGTCTCTTGGTCTCACGATGGAGTTTTCAGTTGCACATTCATTTAACACCGAATTTGAGTATGTGGAAGCCTACATCTTATGAGGCTTATTTCTTTATCTCTAGGGGTGATTGTTCTAGATGTTTTGAGATTGGAGCCACTGCTGATGGCTCTATAGGATTGAAAGATCCCTTCTGAAAATGATATCATATAATTTTGTGTGAATGGTTGCATTGATTTGATGTGGTTGAGGTAGCAGAGCATCTTGACACCTCCACAGGGTAGCATCAGGTGCATGCTCTCTTTTCCTTTTCACCGATTCGATCACTTAGTAGCACATGGATGGTAGTGGTGAGTTCACTTGCATGAGCTGAGGAATGAAGAGGACATAGTCTCTCTTGTTCTCCATGCACTTATGGGTATCTCGCTGTTCATTGCGGATCATGGCTTCTGATATTCATGTGATCATTTCGTGGATGTTCCACCTCAAAAATAAGCTTTCATGGGATTCAAGGACTTACATTATGCCTTTCCTTGGAGTAACTTGTTGAGTTTTCATGGATGCTCAACCTTGGCAGTAAGTTCTCCAAGGGTTAAGAGTAGTCATACGAATGTTTTAGGCTCATGCCAAGAAAATATACTATTTTGATTACGTGACACTCTTGTCCCTGGCTTTCATGAAGGTTTTTTTTAGTTGTGCGGCCACTTAATGCTAAATTTAGTTATGTAGAAGCCTGCATCTTATGAGGCTTATTTCTTTATCCTTTGGTGTGATTGTTCAGGATGTTGTGATATTTGAGCCACCACTAATGACTCTATGGGATTGAGAGATCCCATCTGAAAATGATATCATGTGATTTCATGCAAATGGTTGCATTGATTTGGTGTGGGTGAGGTAGAAGAGCATCTCGAAGCCCCCACAAGGTATCATTTGGTGCATGCTCTCTCTACATCATCACCAATTCGATCACTTAGTAGTGCATGGGTGGTAGTTGTGAGTTTACTTGTATGTTTTTGGGAATGAAGAGGGTGTATGCTCTCTTGTTCTTCATGCACTTGCAAGTGCCTCACTGCTCAATGTAGATCAGGGGTTCTGATATGCGGGTGATTGTTCTGTGGTCATACCATCTCAAAAATAATCTTTTGTGGATTCAAAGACTTATGTTGTACCTTCCCTTGGAGTAACTTGTTGAGTTTGAGTGCATGCTCATCCTCATCTATAATTTCTCCAAGAGTTAGGAGTAGTTAGATGGATGGTTGAGTTTCATGTTTCAAACATTCCTTTTTTTGTGTGCGTGACTCTCTATCTCTGGGTTTCATGAAGGATTTTTTGATTGTGCAGTTACTTAATGATGAATTTGGGTATTTGGAAGCCTTCATCTTGGGAGGCTTATTTCTTTATGCTTGGGTGTGACTATTGCGAGATTGGAGCCACAACTAATGGCATTACCAAGTTGAAAGATCCCCTTTGAAAATGATATCAGTTGATTTCATATGAACGGTTGCATTGATTTGGTGTGGTTAAGGTAGCAGAGCATCTCAATGGCCCCACAGGTAGTGTTAGGTGCATGCTCTCTCTACCTTATCACCAATTTGATAGCTTAGTAGCACATGGATGGTAGTGGTGAGTTCACTTGCATGAGCTGAGAAATGAAGAGGACTTAGTCTCTCTTATTCTCCATGCAATTGCAAGTGCCTCACTATTCATTGCACATCAAGGATTTTATCATTTAGGTGACCATTTCGTGGTCGTACCATCTCAAAAATAAGCTTTTTTGAATTCAAAGACTTACATTGTGCCTTCATTTGGAGTAACTTATCAAGTTTAAGAGCATGCTCATGTTTGGCAGTAAGTTCTCCAAGGGTTAGGAGTAGTTGGACACATGTTTGAGGCTCATGTCTCGAAAATCCCTTGTTTTGGCTATGCAATAGCATGTCTCTAGGTCTCATGAAGGAGTTTTCAGTTGTGTGGTCACTTAAACCTGAATTTAGGTGTGAGGCCTATTTTCCTTAATCCTCAGGTGTGATTGTCTTCTAGATGTTACAAGACTAGAGCCACCACTAATGGCTCTATGGGATTGAAAGATCTCCTTTGGATGTGATTATTCTAGATGTTGCAATTTTGAATCCATCATTGATGGCTCTACGGGATTGAAAGATCCCCTTTGAAAATGGATATCGTATGATTTTGTGTGAATGGTTGCATTAATTTGGTATGGTTGAGGTAGCAGAGCATCTAAAATTCCCATAGGGTAGTGTCAGGTGCATGCTCTCTCTACCTTATCACCGATTTGATCGCTTAGTAGTGCATGGGTGGTAGTGGCGAGTTCAATTGGATGTGCTAAGGAATGAAGAGCATGTACACTCTCTTGTTCTCCATGAACTTGTGGGTGCCTTGCTATTCATTGTGGATCCTGGATTTTGATCTTTGGGTGACCGTTTTGTGGTCATACCATCTCAAAAATAAGCTTTTGTGGGATTCAAGGACTTATGTTATGCCTTCCCTTGGAGTAACTTGTTGAGTTTGAGTGCATGCTCAAACTCAACAGTAAGTTCTCCAAGGGTTAACAATAGTTGGACAGATGTTTGAGGCTCATGTCTTGAAAATCCCTTGTTTTGGCTACACGACGCTCTATCTCTAGGTTTCATAAAGGAGTTTTTAGTTGTGCAGTCACTTAATGGAAAATTTGGGTATCTAGAAGCTTGCATCCTAAGAGGCTTGTTTCTTTATGCTTGGATGTGATTGTTGTGAATGTTGCAAGATCAGAGCCGCCACTGATGGCTCTATAGGATTGAAAGATCCCCTCTAAAAATGATATTGGTTGATTTTGTGCAAATGGTTGCATTGATTTGGTGTGGTTGAGGTAGTAGAGCATCTCGACACCTCCATAGGGTAGTTTCTATTTCATGTTTTCTCTCCCTTATCATTGACTCAATTTCTTAGTAGTGCATGGGTGGTAGTGGCAAGTTCACTTGCATGAGCCAAGAAATGAAGTTGATGTAGTCTCTCTTGTTCTCCATGCACTTGCAGGTGCCTCGCTGTTCATTGTGGATTTTGGGTTCCAATATTTAGTTGACCATTTCTTGATCATACCATCTCGAAAATAACCTTTTCTGGATTCAAGGACTTATGTTGTCCCTATGTCCAATCTTCATTTGTCATTCATAATGTGACAATAGTGTCATGTTCCCTGAGATGGAACATGTTTTCTATTGTTTCATTGAGATGAGATGAAGATTTGAACCACATTTTGAGTGATGGTTCACAGTGGTTGCATTGCTGGGATGCATCCCCATCCTGATGGTTGGATAGAGAGAGGACCAAAATGTTCTCGCCCTTGATGAGAATGAAATTTCGAATTGTTGTCTACAGTTCATCTTCATTTGGCATTCATAATGTGATGATAGTTGCATGTTCCTTGGGACAACATGTGTTCCCTCTATTGTGTTCATATGAGATTTGAACCACATTCTAAGAATTGGTTCAGAGTTGTTGCATTGCTAGGATGCATCCCTCACCCTAATGCTTGAATAGAGAAAGGATGGAAATGTCCTTGCCCTCGAGGAGAATATGATTTCAAAGAGAGGTCCCTATGGCCGATCTCTGTTTGTCATTCATAATGAGATGATAGTTGCATGTTCCTAGGTATGACACATGTTTCGTCTTGTTGCGTTGAGATGAGATTTGAACCACGTTCTAAGCACTAGTTTAGAGTGGTTGCATTTCTGGGAAGCATCCCTCACCCTGATATGCTTGAATAGAGAGAGGATGGAAATGTCGTCGTCCTTGAGGAGAATGGGATTCCAAAGTGGTGCTTTCAACTGATCTACATTTGGCATTCATAATGTGATGATAGTTGCATGTTCCTTGGTATGACACATGTTCTATTTTGTTGCATTGAGATGATATTGGAACCATGTTTTGAGCATTTTTTACAGTGGTTGCATTGTTGGGACACATCTCTCACCTTGATGGTTGGATAACAAGGATGGAAACATTTTGACCCTCGATGAAAATGCGATTTTGAATGGGTGCCCACTGCTAATTTTTGTTTTGCATTCATAATGTTGATGATGGTTGCATGTACCTTTTGATGACACATGGCTTATGTTGTGATGCGAAGAATGCCTTCAATGTTGATTTATAGTTGGTTTTGTGTTGTTGGGATGCATCTCTTTTTTTGTAGGATGTGATAGCGGTTGAGCATGTGCGAACAACTACATCAATTTGGTGTGGTTGAAGTAGCAAAGCATTCTAATGCCCCCATATGGTAGTGTCAGGTGCATGTTTCCTTTTCCTAATCATGTATCCAATTTCTCAATAGTGTTTGGGTGGTAGATGCGAGTTCATGTGCACGTGCCAAGGAACCAAGAGGGGACTCAAGTTCTCTTGTCCCTCATGCATGTTTGCATGGTTCATTCTTCAATGGATGCCCCAAGGTGGCCTTTGTTGGTGTAGCATGTGTTTCTTCCTCCATGGAACTTTGTTCTCATAGAGAAGCATTTTTGAGGAAGTGCTCTTGGGTCCAGTTATCCTATTGGGGAATGTCGAAACCCATAGGCATACCTCGATGTCTGGCATTTGTGTGAATGCTGGATGGTGCAGGTAGTAAGCTATATGCTTGTGTGATGCCCTTAGCACTCGCACATCCATGATCATGAGCAAGGATATGTTTGTCACTTGTTGCAATGTCGCGTTTCCTGGGCATATGATTGTGCAAACCATTGAATGGTTCCCATGAAAGATGCTATGAAAAATCAGTGCATGGAGGATCATTCATGCCTTTTGTATAAGGAAGGATGATGGTGCCCACTAGATGGGTGCCCACAGTGTTACCTGGTTGATCCTACTAGTAGTCATATGCTTGTCTCAAAGATTAAGCCATGCATGTATGAGTATGAATTACTTCAAACGGTGAAACTACGGATGGATCATTAAATTAGTTATAGTTTCTTTGATGGTAACTTACTACTTGGATAACCATAGTAATCCTAGAGCTAATATGTGTAGAAAATCCCGAGTCTCGAAAGGGATGCATTTATTAGATAAAAGGCTAATGCGAGCTTGCTTATTTTCTCAGTGAATCATGGTAACTAGATGGATCGCATGGCCCTTGTGTCGATGATGCTTCATTTAAATTACTATCCTATCAACTTTCGATGGTAGTATAGAGGCCTACTATCATAACCATTTGAGCTTCCGATGCCAAGGCTCAAGTGTAGGTGTGCACAAGCTATGATTAGTCCACACCTAGGATGTGGAAAGACATCTGTTGGGTTGCAAATGAATGTGGACTGCATGAGTGCACTCAGTAACCTAAATTGGATGGAGCATGTAGGAAGCATGTTGGGTAGCTGGAGTTACCCAAATAGATGGAGTTAGGTAAAACACATGCGAGGTGGCTACAACTAGAGTCATCCAAATGTAGCACATGCACATTTGTTGCCGCTACATAAAGCTAGGTGGGATGCATGCAAGGGGAGCTACAGCTGGGTTCGTCCATATGTAGTGCATGCATCTCTGCTATCACCAAGTGGGGTGAAGAAAATGGAAGATAGAACTAGAAATGGATTACGTTCTTACTCCATGTTGGACATGTGAGTAACAGGTTTACAATGCCAGTCACAAGAGTGTACTAGCAAGGCTGAGTACTCTTGTGCCTATAAACCTAAGAGGTGTTGGTGCACCTCTAGAGAGAGAGCCTATAGAGGGAAAAATAGCCATAGAGGTAGAGTGCCATAGGGGCAATTGACATCATGTAACGCTAGTTACGAGAGCATATTGGTAGGGCTAGGAAGGCTCATGTCCATCCAAGAGGTGTTGGGGCACCTCTGGAGCTACTAAGGAAGGAGAGCACCACGGGGATGATTGACATGATGTAATGCCAATTACAAGAGCATACTAGCAAGGTCAAGAATGCTCGCACCTATAAACACCAGAGGTGTTGAAGCACCTTTAGAGTTGCTATTTAGCTACAGGAGGTAGTGCCAGTCATAAGAGTGTATTGGAAAGGCTAGGAATACTTGTGCCTAAATACAAGAGGTGTTGGTGCACCTAAAGAGTGATCATGGACGACACTAAGCTATAGGATGTAGCATGCCAGTTATGGGAGCATACTGGTAGGGTCAGGATTGCTCGCATCCACAAACATGAGGTGTTGGATCACCTCTAGAGCTATGTGATGTAGTGCTCCAGTTACGACAATGTACTAGTAGGGATGGGATTTTCCATGCCCATAAACATGAGGTGTTGGAGCACCTCTAGAGCTATGGGATGTAGCGTGCCAGTTACTAAAGTATTGGAAAGGTTAGGAATGCCTATGCCTATCAGAGCTATAGGGGCACCTCTAGAATAATTGTTGTAAGCTGCACGATGTAGTGCCAATTAAGGGAGCATACTGGCCAGATCGGGAATGCCCATGTTTATAAACTCGACGTGTTGGAGCACCTCTAGAGCTACAGGGTGTAGTGCTAGTTATGGGAGCATGATAGCAAGACTAGAAATGCTTGCATCTAAAAGCTTGAGGTGTTATAGCACCTCTAGAGCTACTAGGATGAGGTAGCGCTAGTTACAAGAGCATACTACCAAGGTTGGGAATGTCTGTGCCTATATATGTTGTTGTACTATACCTTTCTAAGTAAAGGTTGGGAGTTTTTCCTATAAGCATGTTTCCCTATTCTTGAGCATTACTGCACATCATTGCAAGTAGCTGGCTATGTCGAGCACTTAGCGCTATCACTTCGTGAAAAAGATTTCCACTGCAAATCACCTAGTGACACTTACCATCCTTGTGATGGGTGATGGGGAATTATGGTTTGATTCCATAGAGGGAGCCTAAGAAACAACTACCACATCCAAGGAAGGTAGCAGGTGCAAAAATTACCTAATCCTAATATTTGGAGGTAGTGACAATAAATAACAATACCGGGCTCATCGAGTCTGGTAATTAGAATGAGTACAATTTAAACCCCTTAAAGAGGATCCATTGGAGGGCAAGTCTAGTGCTAGCAGCTATGGTAATTCTAGCTCCAATAGCATATATTTAAGTTGTTGTAGTTAAAAAGCTTGTAGTTGGATCTTTGGATGGGGTGATTGGTCCATCGATTTGATGTGCATTGACAGCTCCATTCCTTTTATCAGCAATGTGGTCCTAGCCTTAATTGGTTGGGCTATGGCTCTGATGTTGTTACTTTGAGAAAACTAGAGTGCTCAAAGAAAGCCTATGTTCTGAATACATTAGCATGGAATAATGTGATAGGATTTTGATCCTATTGTGTTGGCCTTTGGGATCGAAGTAATGATTAATAAGGACTGTCGGGGGCATTTGTATTTCATTATCAGAGGTGAAATTCTTGGATTTATGAAATATGAACTAGTGCAAAAGCATTTTCCAAGGATGTTTTCATTAATCAAGAATGCAAGTAGGGGGCTCGAAGATGATTAGATGTTGTCCTAATCTCAACCATAAATGATGCCAACCAGGGATTGGTGGATGTTGCTTTTAGGACTCTACCAACACTTTTTGAGAAATTAGAGTGTTTGGGTTTTGGGGGGAGTATGGTTGTAAGGCTGAAACTTAAAGAAATTGGTGGAAGGGCACCACCATGAGTGGAGCTTGCAGCTTAATTTGACTCAACACGGGAAAACTTACTAGGTCCAAACATAGTAAGGATTGATAGATTGAAAGCTTTTTCTTAATTCTATGGGTAGTGGGTGGTGATGCATGGTCGTTCTTAGTTGGTGGAGTGATTTTTCTAGTTAATTCCATTAACAAACGAGACCTAACCCTGCTAACTAGCTATGTGGTGGTATGCCCTTCGTGAATAGCTTCTTAGAGGGACTATGGCCACTCAAGCCATGGAAGTTTGAGGCGATAACAGGTCTATGATGCCCTTAGATGTTTTGGGCTACACATGCACTACATTGATGCATTCAACAAGCTTCTTTCCCTAGTCTGGGAGGATTATGAAATCTTGTAAAAATTCATCATGATGGGGATAGATCTTTGCAATTATTCGTCTTGAACGAGGAATTCCTAGTAAGCATGAGTCATTAGCTTGCATTAACTACATTCCTACCCTTTGTACACATCACCCATCACTCCTACCAATTAAATGATCTGATGAAATGTTCATATTACAATAATGATGATGGTTTTGCCATCATCGACATCGTGAGAATCTCATTGAACCTTATCATTCAGAGGAAGGAGAAGTTGTAACAAGGTTACCATAGGTGAACATGTGGTAGGATCATTCATGCACACATGGGTTTTTCTCATGGTGGTTACCATCTTGCATTTCCATCGAAGTGATGAAGAATGCTTGCGGGACCTCATGTAGGGCATCCATGAAAATGATTCTATGCTAGGATGGGACTTATTGCAATGCTCATGGGGAGAGCATGTGCTTGGTAGGGGCACGAGTCGTTGCGTCCAAATTATCCCTCGCACAATTGACAGATCAATGGCCTGAAGGGCATGCCATCACCCAAGTAGATTTTGGGGGAGAAATAAAAAGGGGATCAATCTAGAGCATTCAAAGGAGGGGGCTTACGTTCCCTCTTGATGGAGGATGCATCGAACATGGTCACCGTCATCTATCAAGGATAGGTGGGGAGATGCTTGTTTTGGAACTGATAATCTATGAACGAAGTGTCTATGCCTTGATGAGGAAATCATGGTGGTTCTCAAGCTCTAAGTTCATGGTTGGTGATTGTGTCACAAACATAGCTTTAAAAATACAAGGCTAGACATGAGGGGGATATACGAGAGCCTCTCTTTTATTCCTTGGCCATCCTGTTTCATGAAGAGAGGGGCGTGTGGAAGGGAGGGGATAAGATGCAATGGTTGGGTGTAGTTCTCTTTTCCCATCACACATGTTCTAGGTGAATAGCTGCCCTCAGCCTTGGTGTTGTAGGGTACATCATTACTTCGGGAAAATGCAGGCTAGTCAGGGGCATTGCACCAAACAACTATAGTGCTGGTGCTTTGCAAGTTCCCATCCTACCCACCTATGGTTGCGTAGTAGGGTTGTTGTTCAGAGGGTGGTTGGCCCCCCTTGTCCAGACATCGATGCTATTCGCATCCCTGGGGTGTTGCCTACTGCTCTTTCTCCAATGCAAGGATGTAAGTGGCACCAAGGATGCGAGAAACGTCTATCGTGTCATTTTGGTGGTCAATCAGGATTCCTGACCCCAACCATGATTCTCAAAAATGGATATCTTGGCTCTCATTTCAATGAAGAACATAGCAAAATGTGATACTTTTCATGCATTGAAAAATCCCATGAATCATCAAATCTTTGAACGCAAGTTGCACCTAAGGCCTAGGTTGAGGGCACATTTACCTGGGTGTCATGAAGATCCTACAACACACCCTCTTTGCCCCATCTGAGGGGGTAGTGGATGTGGTTGTCTGTGTCTCCTGATGTATGGTTGGCTGAAAGTTGCTATCATTCATGTTTCCTTACTTCTCCCCAGATGAAGCAATGGTTGGTGGTGGTGGTCTCTACGTTCCCTACGCTAAGCATGCATGAGGTATGTCAGCCCCCTCCCCACCCTTCTCCTTTGATGCAATGTAGGACCATGCAACTGGTGGTTCTAGGAGGGTAATGTACCTCCTTTGCATTACACATAAGAGGGGTGATGGTCCCACTTTGTAGTGATCCCAATTTAGGCAAGGGTACCTACTGAGTTTAAGCATATAACTAAGTGAAGGAAGGGAAACTTATGAGGATTCCCCTAGTAATGACAAGCGAGCCAAGAATAGCCCAACATGAAAATCTGGTGGCGGTTGCCACCTGAATTGTAGTCCATAGAAGTGTCTCCTCTAGTGGACTAAGACTAAGTCCCCTGGAATGGGGCACTAGAGAGTGTGATAGCCCCATTGGGCTTGGACCCTGCTGCATCATGGGGTGCTATCGACGAGTCGGGTTGTTTGGGAATGTAGCCCTAAGTAGGTGGTAAATTTCGTCCAAGGCTAAATACATGTGAGAGATTGATGACAAATAAGTACCATGAGGGAAATATGAAAAGGACTTTAAAAAGAGAGTTAAAAAGTACTTGAAATTATCAAGAGGAAAGTGGATGGAGGCCAAGGTTTCTTCCCAGCCGGATGTGGAGCAGAGTGTGTATGCTTCGGTTTGTCACTTGGTCCTAGAGGTGAGTCTACATGGATTGGTATTGTGGCATAAGCATGTGTAGATAGCTATACATGTGCTACCATTGCGATGATCAAGGGCCCAAGTGCATGCCCCCTTTGAGGGGTGGATCCTATGGTGCTTGCATGCTTGGGACGCAGATTCCATTAGCTTTCCATTCGACCCATCTTGAAACATGGACCAAGGAGTCTAATATGCATGCGAGTCATCTGGTTTGGAAACCTACATGGTTTAAGGAAGCTGAAAGGTGGGATATGTGCGAGGGTCTGGAGCATCATCCACCAACCTTGATCTTGTTTAGAAGTGTTTGAGTGAGAGCATGCCTATTGTGACCTGAAAGATGGTGAACTATGCCTAAGTAGGGTGAAGCTAGAGAGGAACTCTACTGGAGGCCTATCATGATACTAATGTGCAAGTTGTTCATCTAACTTAGGTATAGGGAAAAAAGAATAATTGAACCATCTAGTAGCTAGTTTCCTCCAAAGTTTTCCTCAGGATAGCTAGATCTCACATTCTCAAGTTTTATCAGGTAAAGCAAATGATTAGAGGCATCGGGGGCATAATGCCCTCGACCTATTCTCAAGCTTTAAATAGGTAAGATGGTGTGGCTACCTCAGTGAGCCACGTCAATGAATTGAGAGCTCCAAGTGAGCCATTTTTGGTAAGAAGAACTGGTGATGTGGGCTAAATTGAAAGTTGAGCTACAATTCCTAACTTTGCGCTAACCTAAAATCCACAAAGGATGTTGGTTAATTAAGATAGCAGGATAGTGGTCATGGAAGTCAAAATCTACTAAGGAGTGTGTAACAACTCACCTGCCAAATCAACTATCCCTAAAAATGTATGACACTTAGGCATGCGACCTATGCTCGGCCATCAGGGCAAGTGCCAGGCTCCGATGAGTAGGAGGGTGTAGGGGTCATTGCGAATCCTAGGTCATGAGCTTGGGTGGAGTAGCCCCCTATGTAGATCTTGGTGGTGGTAGAAAATATTCAAATGAGAAATTTGAAGACCGATGTGGAGAAAGGTTCCATGTGAATAGCACTTGGACATTGGTTAGTCGATCCTAAGAGATGGAGGAGCCCCTTCCAATGGGGGTACTCCACATGAGATCTCAAAAGGGAATTGGATTAACATTCTCAAACTGGGACATGGCAATGGATAGCAATGTTTGGGAATCTAGAGATTCCAATGAGGGCTTTGGGAAGAGTTATCTTTTCTTTTTAATAGCCTGCCCACCCTAAAATCAGCTCAATTGGAGATAGGATCCAATGGTTGGAAGAGCATCGCACGTCCTATGATTTTTGGTGCACCCTTGGAAGCCCCTAAAAATTTAGAGAATTAAGTAACATTCATGCCTATTCATACTCATAACTGCATCAAGTCTCCAAGGTGAATAGCCTCTAGTCCATAGAACAATGTAGGTAAGGAAAGTCAGCAAAATGGATCCGTAACTTTGGGAAAAGAATTAGCTTTGAGGGTTGGGCCTAGGGGTCTACACCCTAAACCTGCGGGCTATTGAGGGCCTACCTAAGCTGCTTTTGTGTCGATGGTAGGCCCTTACAAGTCGATTGGGTGACGGATGCAGAGTGCCCTACCCCCCTCCATAGGGGAGGGCTTTCCCTAGGCAATGAACAACCAACTCAAAGCTAGCTTGGACAAGGGGAATCTGACTATTTAATTAAAACAAAGCATTGTGATAGTCCTTGTGGATGCTGATGCAATGTGATTTTTACCTAGTCCTCTAAATGTCAAAGTGAAGAAATTCAACAAAGCATGGGTAAATGATGGGAGTAACTATGACTCTCTTAAGGTAGCCAAATGCCTTGTCATCTAATTAGTGACATGCATGAATGGATTAACGAGATTCCCATTGTCCCTACCTACTATCTAGTGAAACCATAGCCAAGGGAACAAGCTTGGTAGAATTAGTGGGGAAAGAAGACCTTGTTGAGGTTGAATCTAGTCTAACTTTGTGAAATCACTTAAGAGGTGTAGAATTAGTGGGAGCCTCTCACGACACAAATGAAATACCACTACATTTAATGTTATTTTTTTTAGAGAGAATTTTTGGGTTTGTATTACTGAAAGTATGGTACACGAGTATACAATTACAAAAAGGGGGGGGGGGGCCAGGGGTGGCCCACCCTGAAAAAAGGGGGGGTCTCGGAAACCCACAAAAATTCAAACTCGGAGGACTCCGAGCTGAGCCACTGAACCACAAAACTGCATAAACCTCAAAAACCCCAACCAAAAGGGGGGGGGTGCACCCCCAACCACAAAAATAGGAGGGGAGAAGGGGGGGGCACAACCCCAACAAACAGACAAGATAAAACAAATCGAAAATGGGGGGGCAGTGGCAGGGGGGGAGCTAGGGGCGAGTCGGCAGGTGGCGACAGGCACACCGATGCCGCTCCAGCTCATGAAGCAGGTCCAGGGTGGCGCAATGCTCCTCAGTGTCCACAAAGTTAGCAGCTTGTTGAAAGCCCTGCATAAGAGCCTCGCGCCTGCTCCGGTTCACCGAGGAATCCCCCGCATCGGGGTACAATCTAGCGAACGTGCGTCTGATGTGGCATCTGAGCTCCCCCCAGGAGCTCTCACAGCTAATGCCCAAAATGCTATACGGGCAGCGCCCCCCTGAGCCACTGGCAGGCACTGTGCTGATGTGCCCAGTCGAGTTTCCGTTGTCATTGCTTTTCTTCCTCTTGCAGGTGTTCCTACTCTTCTCGGGCCACCGCCTCTCGGGTCAGATGAGCCGCCTCCTCTTGACGCAGCTCCTCCCTGATTCGGTCCCGGAGCTCATCCGTGAGTTGGGCCCGCAAAGTCTCCATCATGAGCGTGTGCTGCCGATTCTGCTGTTGTGCTTGTTCCTGAAGCTAGGCTTCATGCTCAGCACGTCACTAGGCCAGGATCTCGGTCCACCTACTCTCCGAACTCTGTCGCTCGGCCTCCCGAGCAGCAGTGACCGCCTGTTGAAGTTCCGCCTCCCAATTTGGGGGGACGCTGGGGGGGTCAGGCGAGGGGGCAGGATTGCGGTGGGAGCGACGTCCCCAGGTAAGGTTGAAAGCAGCCCAACGCCGTTAACTGGGCGGGGTGGGGGAAGTGGGGGAAGCAGGGGGGCATCAACGAGGCGACCCCCAGTGGGGGTAGAGGACAGGCCCGGTGCCCCCTGCCCTCCTGCCCCCCGCCACAAAGCGAAAATTAACCCCAAGTGGCGACCACGTCATTTAAGGTGGAGGGCCTCGAGGAAGAAATGCGGCAGGTTAACCTGGGTGCCTTCCTTCAAGCACCGCAGGAAAGTAAAATGTAGCCCCTGGAGCTTGGAAACATTGCCCGACTGGATAAAAAAGCGATCCACCAAGGCAGCAGCGTGAGCCTAGAGGCGCAGGAGGGAAGTCCGAGGGACCTGACGACTCTGCGTTCTAGGGGAAAGCCCCTCGAAGAAGGTCACAGAGTTATGGAGGCCGTGGGAGGTCGGCAGGATGACCTCCCCAGCGGCCAGGACCCCCAGGTAGTTGGCCAAGGCCACTTCCGTGAGGCAAATTTTGCGACCTTGAAAGTAGGTCTGATCCCCGCGCTAGTTAGTAAAGAATAAATTGTCAGGAAGGTTAGGGTCCCCGACCAACCTCTGCAGTAGGGCGGCCCAGCCGCACTGGCAGACCATCCGCCATAGCTCCTCATCATCCTAGTAGGCGGCGCAGTCAGGTTCGTACATCGACGTCTTCCCCATGGCGTCCGCAATCTCACGCCACGCTCTGTAGGTCTGCTGGATAAGTTGCCAGGGGGGGTAGCTGCCTGTGCAAAGACCATGCAATTCCGCACCTTCCAGGCATGCCATAACAACAGCGTCGCCCAGGAGTCACCAGTAAAAAACCGCGAGGGGGGGGGGGGCATTCTGCACGTGCGCTAAGTGGCGATCATGCAGGGGCAGTCATAGATGAAGTGGTTGAGGGTTTAAAGGCCAATGCCATAGCGCAGACATGTGGTGTCATGCATGATGCCACGTTGCTGCAGTATGGCATGCATGGAGAGCACGGTAGATCTGAGCAGCCAGAGAAAGATTTTGACTTTCTCGGGGAGCCGCCCACACCAGATCGCCAACCAGCCGTCCTCCGGGGGATATTTATGGGTCAGGTTGGCGCGCAGCTCGAGGTGGATCCAGTTCAAGCTCAACATCCTCCGCACATGCCGATAGATGGACAGCCAAGGCCTTGAAGCATGTGATCCAGGTAGCCAAAGCGTGTACTTCCAGTGGGCGATGTGGGCCCACTGGCTACACTCCCCCCGCGCATGCGTGAGCCAGTTGACCAGCCGCTGTTGCCCCATCGTGCATTCATCTTCGAAAGTCGTGACCCCCAACCCCCCTGCCATACAAGGATGGGCCAAGCGGTGCTAGTTGATAAGATGGAGTTTGCTCCCCCCTTTGGCCCCCCACCAAATGAAACAGCGGATCCAGGCATTGATCTGGTGGATGATGGCTGTGGGGGACTCGACGACCACCGCCACAAAGCACGTAGTGGCTGCAAGGATCCCAGTGGCCACGAGGAGGTGGCCCTTGCACGTAAGAAAACTGTTAGGCTAGTGATTGATGCATTTCTCGAGCTTGGCTAGGAGGGGGGTCCAAGTATTGTTCCATCCACACTGGAACAACGGAATACCAAGGTAGATATCGGTGATTTTCCTGGGTTGAACTTTCAGGATTTGTGTAACCCGGTCCTGCACCTGTGGGTCCACATTGATGAAGTACGCCGTCGACTTGGTGTGGTTGATTTCTAAACCTAACTCAGCGGCCAATTTGGTCAGGGCCAGGTTGATACACCGGGCCTGCGGGACCGTCGCCCGACTGAGAAGCATGGTATCGTTAGCGTAGCGTTCAACACGGCAATCTACCCCCGCAATGTCCAGGCCCTCCATCCCCGAGGTACTGCAGTAGGATTGCATGAGGTCCATGGCAATGATGAAAAGTAAGGGGGACAAGGGGTCGCCTTGCCACAGACCTCTACTAGGGGAGGAAAAGCCTCATAGCCGCCCCCCCCACATCAAAAGAGAACCTAGCGGAGGACTGGATATGCAAACATAGTTGGATAAATCTAGGGTCAAAGCCTTTCCTATGCATGATGTCGTGTAGGGCGTCCCAGCTAAGCGTGTCATATGCCTTCGCTATGTCAAGCTTGAGACATAGACCAGGAAACCCCATAGAGCGGAGGGAGTGAAGGACCTCTTGCATAAGAAGAACCTAATCCTGAAGGGTCCTACCATGGACGAAGCCCGCCTAATTGCGTCCAACCAACTTAGGCAAGAGGGGGCCCAGACGGTTGACTAGGAGTTTGGAGAAGATGCGAATGAGGACATTGCATACCCCAATGGGACGAAAGTGCTTCGGGTGGTGTGCATTCAACTATTTTGGGATGTAGATGATGCACGAGCAGTTGAGTTCGCGCCGTACTTGCCGTCTGGCCAGCATGATGTTGAAAGCATCCATAAGATTGGGGCCCACAATATCCAAGAAAGCTCTGAAGAACTCCAGTGACCAACCGTCCGGTCTAGGTGCTTTACCTCTCGGCATGTTGTTGATGGTGTTGGTCAACTCTGTCTCAGAGAAGGGGGCCAGAAGGCGCTGATTGTCACATGGACGGAGATGGACTAGGTGATGTGCTTAGTCCAAAAATGTCCCCAGTAACCCGAGAGCTCGTTGGCGATCCCCTGCGGGTCATCAACCACCACCCCATCCTGGGTACGGATGCTACGGATGTGGGTTTCGCCATGCGTCTTCGCCATGGCGAAGAAGAATTTCGTATGTCGGTCCCCCTCGCGAAGCCATCTAATCCGGGATCGCTGCCGCCAATAGATCTCCTCCTCGTGGTTGAGACTCTGGAGTTGACGAAGGAGGTGCATCTCCTTTATGTGCAGGTCCTCCCCAGTCTCTTGTTGCACCTGGATGTGTCTGAGCTGCGCCCGAACCAACTTGTGGCTAGCTCGAAAAGAAAACTTCTCCCCCACCGGGATGGCCTGGATGGCCCACTTGAGCTGAAGGAGAGCTTCTTTGAGGAAGGCCCGAGGGTCCATCCAACCCAGCTGGTAATCTACCCAGATGTCCTCCACCAGTGGGCAAAGCCATGACTTGGTAAGCCATGAGGGCTCGAACTGAAAATGGCTTTGGGCCCGAGGTTGAGGCGGGCCAATGGACACCACCAACAAGCGGTGGTCAGAAGCAGCCCGCTCCTGCCCGGTCACGGTGATGGCGGTGCCAAGGAGGAGAGCTGAGCTAACAAAAACACGATCAATGCGGGTGAGGACATGGTGCACCCCTTTCTGCCGGTTGCTCCAGGTGAAACGGTAGTTGGCAATGGACAGATCAACAAGAGATGAGCGCTTAAGGAACTCCATGAAATCAGGCACTTCCGGGGGGGGGGGGGGGGCCCCCCCAGATTTTTCCCAGGGGTACAAACACTGGTTGAAGTCACCGACAACCACCCAGGAGCCATGGTTAGGCACTAGCAAGGCCATCCAATTCAATTCTTGGAGCCGTAATTCCCAAGCCTGCGCCCCATAGAAGTTGGTCAGCCAAAAACCATGGGCGGGATCTTGGACCATGATGGTCCATGGGGAGGAATCTACCAGAGTGGTGGTAGGGCGTGTAAGAATGGCCAAGCTGCCGGCCCGGCCCTGGCTGAGGTGCAGGTATGTGGTCCAGCCCGTCCACTGGAGGTGACCGGATTCCGCAGCCTGCAACTTGGTTTCCTGGAGACAAACCACATCACAATGCTCCTCGCTGACAATACAGTGCAGGGTATTTCGTTTATAGGGGGTACCCTGACCCCTGCAATTCCAACTAAAAATCTTCATGCGCAACCAGAGGTGTGGTGTTGGTAGATCTCCCGTAAGGTCTGCTATTGACCCAAGTCAATGTGTTGTTGGGCTTGTTGACTTCTGGAATGGGACTCAGTCGGGCGGCTTGGGCGCCCCTCCCCCTCAAGGACCACAGGGGTGCAACCAGTTTCCTTAGCTGGGGACTGTGGTGCTCTGCACTGTCTGGTCTGGGTGCTCCTCCGAAAGACGTTGACCGAGTCCCCTAGTGGGGGAAGCACTGGTTCCAATTCGGGTGGTTGTGGTTGGTCGGTGGGGGCTGGTGATTGGGAGTGGTGGGGTGTCTTGACGAGGGACCTGGGGGTAGTAGTGGGGGAGAGGGAATGTGGGGGAGTAGC
>MNCI01000310.1:0-16461 GCA_015680685.1 Gnetum montanum | reverse complement strand
CCGTGGGGGGGGGCATGGTGTGAGGGGGTTACCATGTGCGGGTGGGGGGCGGTGGAGGGGACCTTGGGGGGGAGGGGTGGCGTGTGTATGTGTGCGGGGGCGTGGGGGAGGGGGGTGGTTAGGTGGAGGGTGCAGTCGGCCCTTACAGCCCATGGTGACCCAAGCACCCTCCTCAAAAAGTTGGCAGGCTGGGTTAGTCGGTCGGGGCCTATGAAATCGACAGTCTGCCTCACGATGGCCTGGCTTACCACAACATCCGCACCTGCCTGGCTAGTCCATGCGGGGGGCCATGCTGTGCAGCGTCTGGTCCCAAGCGTCCATGTTTTCATAGGTAATTTGGAGGGATTCCTCCCCGCCTGGGAGTTCTAGGACGACTTCCCGGACAAGGTCGGTCGTTGTCAGGTTCCGCCAGACACAGAACCGGGCAAAGCCCAACCCGTCCAGCGACCGCGTGACCCTGTCGAAAGTAATGAACTCGCTGAAATGCCCTGCTACCTCCTACAAGAACTCAAGGCTCTATAACTCCCATGGGATACCGGCCACTCGGATCTAGATTGGGGCACGGGTAAACAGGTCGGGTTCTCTGTGGGTGCCGGGGCGCTAGGGGGTCAATGCGAGACCACGGGCCCCATATAACCAAGTCTCGCCGAGAAGAACGGAATTGCGGGCCTGCAAGGAGGGGAGGACAAAGAGGAGCAGGTCCTCCGAGAGGCTCCGGACGGTAACATCCTCCATTTTTCACTGCTCCTTGACCCAGCGGCGTATCAAGTCAAGCTGGGGACGGCTCTCCCGGGAGATGAAACGACCAATGAGGCTTCGTTCCATGGTACGAATGCCTTCGGTAGGGGGGTTACGGATGCGAAGGAGCAAGGTGTTGTTGGAACGGGAATGAGCCTCGATGGACCCGCCAGGTGCTGCGGCCACCCTGGTTGCCGCAGCTGCGATGCCAACTGTCCCCAGAGGCGCAATCGTGGGGGACGTTGTCCCAGGGAGCCCAGCAGCCATAGCCACGGGGGTCGCGGAGCCAGCCCTCTCCGGGGTCACCATCGCGGGGGTCATTGTCTCGGAGGTCACTGCCGCCGTAGTCACCGTCGTGTTGGTTGCGGCCGTAGTCGCTGCTGCTGCTGCTGGAGTCACTACCATGGTGGTGGCGGCCGTAGTCGCGGCCGCCGAAGTCATGGCCGTGGTAGCCGCCACTGCTGCTGTAGCTGCTGTAGCTGCCGTCGCTGCTGTAGTCGCTGTCGCTGCCTAGTCGCTGCTGTAGCCTTTGAAAAGGGCTAGTAAGTCGACCATGGTGGTGGCGGCCATAGTCGCGGCCGCCGCCACTGCTGGAGCTGCCGGCGCTGCTGTCGCTCACAGATCTAGATTGTTGGTAGTTGCGATTCCTAATGAAACAAATGTCTCATTTAATGTTATTTTACTTACTCCGTTGGTCGAGAATGTGACACGATCATCACTTTTGGACCCAATACATGACTCAATGTGTCGATTTGCATGGAAGATAGAGTCAGGTGGGGAGTTTGGCTAGGGTAGCACATCTATTAAAAGATAGCACATGTGTCGTAAGATGAGTTCAACAAGAATAGAAATTTCATGTGGAACAAAAGGGTAAAAGCTCATTTAATTTTGATTTTTAGTACGAATAAAAACCATGAAAGTGTGGCCTATTGATCCTTTAGATCTTCAGAATTTGAAGCTAGAGGTGTTAGAAAAGTTACCACAGGGATAACTAGCTTGTGGTATCCAAGAATTCATAGCAATGTTGCTTTTTGATCCTTCGATGTCAACTCTTCCTATCATTGTGAAGCAGAATTCACCAAGTGTTGGATTATTCACCCACCAATAGGGAACATGAGCTAGGTTTAGACCATCATGAGATAGGTTAGTTTTACCCTACTGATGATGCACACCATGATAGTGATTCAACTTAGTACAAGAGGAACCATTGATTCACACAATTGTCATTGTGTTTATTTGAAAAGACAGTGACGCGAAGCTACCATGTGTCAGATTATGATTGAATTCCTCTAAGCGAGAATCCATGCCAGAGGTGGTGCCTCTTTCCTTGTCGATTGCTACTTGACTTGTGGTGGGGGCAGGCTTCATTGCTCCTATTGGCATGTGTCCATGATACCCCTTGGTCCTACTTGCACGGTGGGGGGTTGGGAGCCATGCAGTTTCATTTCAAGCGATCAGTAAGAAGAATCCTTTGTAGACGACTTAAATACACGATAGGGTATTGTAAATGGCATAGTTGCATTGCTACCATGATCCATTGAGATTTGGTCCCTTATCGTCAAGATTCAAGATCATAGTCTCTCCCCCTCATCCTCTTATTTGGGCCTTCTCTTTTGCTTTTTCTCTACAAAAGCTTGGCCGTGTTTCATCATATTGAAATTGTCATCTCCTGGGGGTAGGCGAATATAGGTCATGCATTTGTTTTGAGAGAGGGATGTCTCCCCCTTCACAGGCACATGTATCATTACACACACACACATGCATACATAGTCCCTTTCTTCTGAGTCCAATTCTGGTCGGTAGCCTCAGAGTCTGAATATGTTTTTTGATCTCACGATTGGGAACCTCACCTAGGTGGGGGACTTTTGTTCATTTGCATCATTAACAAGGGACATTCCCTGCCTATGAGGTTGCATAGAGTGGGAGACCAAAATGCAACACTTTGACAACCATGAGTTTTCCTCTTTTGCTCATGATTGACTTAATAAAGCTCTCAAGTGTTGGCTAGAAAAAGACCCCCTTTGAAGCCAAAGGGTTAACCCAATAGACCCTCATGGCCAACCACTTTCCTAACAGACCTTTGGGACCAACTGTAGGTAAAACAGACATTATGAACCAACCAAGTGTTGGCCACATGGACCCTCAATATCGAGGTTTGGCCTAATGGACCCTTGACACCATATGCTACCCAAACGGACCCTTCTGACCAAGTGTTGGCCAAATGGATACTCGGGACCAATTGTTGGCCAAATGGACCCTCGTGACCAACTATAGGCAAAATGGACCCTCGTGACCAAGTGTTGGCCAAATGAACCCTCGTGACAAAGCGTTGGCCAAATAGACTATTGTGACCAAATTTATAATGGTGTAGGTTGGTATGGATGAAATTTTCCCAATCAACATATATGGGGAGAGGTAGCATTCTCCCTAGGAGCATTGCATGGTGCTCTTGTGAGAGTTCTCTCCATGACAGCATCCCACATAGCTGTACTGGCATGAATGCTCTCACAAGACCAAGTGTTGGCCAAATGGGCCCTTGTGACCAAGCATTGGCCAAACAGACCCTCGCGACCAAGTGTTGGCCCAATGGACCCTGATGACCAAGTGTTGGCAAAATGGACCCTTGCAACCAAGTGTTTGCCAAATGGACAGTTGTGAGCAATGGTTGGCCCAATGGACCCTCATGACCAAGTGTTAGCCAAACAGACCCTTATGACCAAGTGTTAGCCCAACGGACTCCTATGATCAAGCTTTGGGAAAATAGACTCTCATGACTAAGTGTTGGCCAAACGGACCCTCGCAACCAAGTGTTGGCCAAATGGACCCTCATGACCAATGGTTGGCCCAATGGACCCTCATGACCAAGTGTTGGCCAAATGGACCCTCATGATGAATTGTAGCCAAAATAGACCCTTGTGATCAATGGTTGGCCAAACGAACCCTTATGACCAATGGTTGACCCAATGGACCCTCATGACCAACGGTTGGCCCAATGGATCTTCATGATCAAATTTATCAGGGTGTAGGATGGTTTGGCTGACACTGGTCCAATCAACATATATGGGGAGAGGTAGCATTCTCCCTGGGGGCATTGCATGGTGCTCTCGCGAGAGTATTCTCCATGGGAGCACGTTGCATGGCTACACTAGCACAATTGCTCTCACAAGACCAAGTGTTGGCCAAACAAACCCTCATGACCAAGCATTGGCCAAACGGAACCTCGTGACCAAGTGTTGGCCTAACAGACCCTCATGACCAAGTGTTGGCCTAACAGACCCTCATGACCAAGTGTTGGCCTAACAAACCCTTGTAACCAATGGTTGGACAAACAAAGCCTCATGACCAAAGTTATAAGGATGCAGGATGGTTTGGTTGAAATTGGTCCAATTAACATATATGGAGAGAGGTAGTGTTCTCCTTGGGAGTACCACATGATGCTCTTGTGAGAGTGCTCTCCATGGGAGAACCTCACATAGCTGCATTGTCATGAGTGCTCTCATGAGACCAAGTGTTGGACAAATGAACCCTCGTGACCAAGCATTGGCCAAATAGACCCTCACAACCAAGTGTTGACCGAACGGACCCTCGTGATGAAGTGTTGGCCCAACAGACCCTCTTGACCAACTATTGGCCCAATAGATCCTCCTGACCAACTATTGGCTCAACGGACCCTCCTGATCAACTGTTGGCCAGATGGACCCTCATGAGCAATGGTTGGCCCAACGGACCCTCATGACCAAGTGGTGTCCAAAGCAACCCTGATGACCAAGTGTTGGCCCAATGGATCCTCATGACCAAGTGTTCGAAAAATGGACCCTTGTGACCAAGTGTTAGCCAAACAAATCCTCGTAACCAAGTGTTGGCCAAACAGACCCTTGAAACCAAGTGTTGGCCCAACAAACCCTCGTGACCAAGTGTTGGCCCAACAAACCCTTAGGACCAAGTGTTGGCCAAATGGACCCTCATGACCAACAGTTGGCCCAACAGACCCTCGCGACCAAGTGTTAGCCCAAAGGACCCTCGCAACCAATTGTTGGCCAAATGGACCCTCACGACGAATTGTAGGAAAAACAGACCCTCATGTGCAATGGTTGGCCCAACGGACCCTCGTAACCAAGTGCTAGCCAAACGAACCCTCATGACTAGGTGTTGGCCCAATAGACCCCCATGAGCAAGTTTTGGGCAAATGGAACCTCGTGATCAAGTGTTGGCCAAAAGGGACTCTCACAACCAAATGTTGGCCAAACAAACCCTCGTGACAAAGTGTTGGCCCAACAGACCCCCAAGACCAAGTGTTGGCCTAATGCACCCTTGAGACCAAGTCTTGGTCAAACGAATCCTCATGACCAATGGTTGGCCCAACGAACCCTCACAACCAAGTGTTGGCCCAATGGACCCTCATGACCAAGTATTGCCCAAATAGACCCTTTTGAAAAATTGTAGGAAAAATGGACCCTCATGACCAACGGTTGGCCTAATGGATCCTTGTGACCAAGGGTTGGCCAGACAGACCTTCATGACCCAGGGTTGGCCTAACGGACCCTCGTGACGAAGTGTTGGCCAAATGGACCCTCATGACCAAGCATTGGCCAAATAGATCCTCATGACCAAGTGTTGGCCTAATGGACCCTCGTGATCAAGTGTTGGCCAAAAGGACCCTCATGACGAATGGTTGGGCCAATGGATCATTGTGAGCAAGTGTTGGACCAATGGACCCTCATGACTAAGTTTTGGCCAAATGGATCCTCATGACCAAGGCTTGGCCCAACGTACCCTCATGACCAAGTGTTGGTCAAACAAACCCTCATGACCAAGCATTGGCCAAATGGATCCTCATGACCAGGTGTTGGCCCAATGGACCCTCATTACCAAGTGTTGGCTAAGCGGGCCCTCATGACTAATGGTTGGCCCAATGGGCCCTCATGATCAAGTTTTGGCCAAATGAACCCTCATGACCAAGTGTTGGCCCAATTGACCCTCAGGATCAACTGTTGGCCAAATGAACAATCGTAACCAACGATTGGCCCAACGGACCCTTACAACCAAGTGTTGGCCCAATGGACCCTTGTGACCAAGTGTTGGGCAAATGGACCCTTGTGATGAATTATGGAAAAATAGATCCTCATGACCAATGGTTGGCCCAAAAAACCCTCATGATCAAGTGTTTGCCTGATGGACCCTCATGACCAAGTGTTAGTCAAAGGGATCATTTTGATTAAGGGTTGGCCCAACAAACCCTTGTAGCGATCGAAAATGTCAGAGGCTAGAAAACACTGAGGGGTCGTCATCTATTAATAGTCTTAACCTCACATTTGTGAGAGGGCCATGCTAGATAAAATAGAAATGGGGTACCCTGAATGGTCTGGTCGATCAGACAGGAACTTAGTCAGTGTTAATATAGCCTTTTGCAACGTGTGATTTGAAAATGATTCTGATAGTGCAAAGTAATGCTTAAATGTAAAAGAGATAGAAAGCAATGTAAAATGCAATAATAAGCAGAAGAAAAAGTAAAATGTAGTTGGAAAAATGCACCACTTCAAAGCTATGACTTCACTTTGTCAAAATGGATACAATCGGTTGCACAATGTTGAGTAGTGAAGAGATCTTGAGAGTAACCAAGATGTGTAGAGAAAGACGGCTGTGTGCTTGAATGCGGGCTTAGGCATTAATAATGCAAAGTGCTACCAAGATGGTAGAAAAGAGTAGAGCCAAAATGCCAATTGAGAATGCTAGCTATTTAAAATGTCAAATAGAAAGCTTACAATACTCAAGGTTACAGTGCTGATTTTTGCTTGTTAGCCAACAAAATCGTTAGCCAACTAAAAATGCCAATGGACCAGCATAGAGAAGAGCGAGAAGACCCAGGGAGCCAGAGAGAGCCTGAAAGCAAGTAGTTAAGTCATAGAGAGAGCCTGAAAGCAAGTAGTTAAGTCATAGAGAGAGCCATGAAAAGTTTGAGCGTTGCTCATTGGGATATTTATAAGACCAAGGATGCACAAAAGATGTAGTTTGGATGCTAGGTGCCTTGGGCTTGTGCTGACCTGTCTATGATGCACGTGCCTACATGACTATTGGGCAAGTTTTCCACATCGTAATTACAAGTCTTCCATATTGTAATTGCATTTTTAGAGCAACAGTGCAATTAGGTGAAGTGCATTGATGTAGTATAACTGTTTGCCATGCTCTGCTATCCTTTGTAGCATAGCATGTTTGCCATAGCGTAGCATCTTGTTACGTTGTGCTATGTTACACAATGTAGTGTAGCGTAGCTGCCGGTTTGTGTCCTGTTGCTTGCATTGGAAACCTTTGAAGTGTGATAACTATTTATTGCATATTTGCTATGCTATGTTACACTACGTAGCATAGTGTCTGGTCTTATTCACAAAAACATTGTCAATCTGCAAAGTTTATCTTTTGAACTGCGAAAGTTGCAAACTTGCTGATCCCACCCTTAGTGTTGCCTTCTATCATCTTCGCAGAATTGCTATGCCTCACTGTGCAATGTAGCTTAGCGTAGTGTAGCAGCAAACATGGCCTATTTTTGCCAAGTTCACTACTTTCTGACAGAAGGAGACATTGTTGAAGGACTTAAAGTTGGTTTTGCTATGTTGCGTGGCACAGCATAGCGTAGCATTACGCTCCTACAAAAATTTTCTAAAGTTTGCAATACTACATAGTGTAGCGTAGCATAGCAAAACCCCCTTCACTTAGAAAATTTTGCTAAAGTGCTTTGCACGTTTTGAGCTTTGCCAACAATTCCACGCACCACTCCTAAGTGCGTCGTCGACTGGATGAATTGCTTAGGTGGGTAGGTTGGAGAGTTTGTTTAGAGTTTTAAACCTGGGATAGAAAACTTGCCAGACTAGAAAGTCTAAACATCAAAGCATCCATCTCCTAAAGAACTATCATAATGCTACGTAAATTGCAAAGTCTTGGTGAAGTAAGCATGCCTTCAAATTTTGGGATGTTTCATTGGTCCCTCTTTATCGATGTCTAGAGAATGAGCTCGAGAGATGTTGAAAAAGAATACAAAACATCATAGAAGGCACGATACTAATGTTGCTGCTCAGTGATCATCAAGAAGTTGCTTGGCTATGCTTGAGAGTGCTTCAATGAAAGGGTGAAGTAGGGAGAAAGGAGGTTCAAAAAAAGGGTAAAGATGAGTTTTAGCAAAGTCCCTCGTCAGAGTGCTCATGAGGGAGTCATTCGCATTTTCATATTTACTTTCATTGACCTTTGAACTCTTGTAGGATAGATGTTTCTTTCCTAGGATGAGTTGTGTTACATCCATGTGGGGTTTTAACCTACCTACAGATGCTTCTCATGTGGTGAGCTATGTTACACACATCATGGAATTTGCACTCTGAAGTATCCAGGCTAGTCGAGGCACTCACTTCGAGATGTCGTAGCATTTGCTACTGTGGCAAGATGTGCCTTCAGCTAATGCCTCTCCAGAACACACCTTGCAAACACAGAGAGTGAACCAGAAGAGATAGCCATGATGTGAAACAAAGGCAAAGGTCTTGCTGGCTGTAGGAATTGTTGAAGCTTCTAGACACCTTTTCTAATGTATGGTATTCAAAGCAGGAAGGCCAATAGCAAATTCGGTAGCATCTACATTGAGGAGCTGGGGTCAAAGGAACCGGGAGTCGCTATGAGTGCGAATGCTCTGGAATCCCTACCAAAGGCATGCATTCTCAGTTTAGCTATGGGATCAGCTACCACATAGCTAAATGTTGTGTGAGTTGAGGCATTGGCAGGGAGCTAGAGGATAACAATATTGTGGTTGGTCCACAATACTGTAAGAACTCTCGTGGCGGGCACTAGCCAAGGAACTACCGTAAGGCTGGTGGGCCATGGCGACGGTAGGTCTAGAGAGCCAGTGAGATGTCATACGACATCTCTGGAGGATCAGCGTGATGCCAAGGGTGGTGTTGTAGCATATGTTCCAGATCATGTTCCCATTACATCGTGAACTATGTTCTGGAGCTACAACATCCCACTCCCACATCAGCACTGCGCATGTTTGTTCGATGTGTATTTAGTGCATGTGCATCTTGGGGACGTGGTGCAAACCTATCTTAAGATCTTGGTAGACTCTATGCTGGTTTAGGATTCCAGCGGACTGCTGTGTTGGCTTAAGATCCCAGTAGATTGTACATGCTAGGTTAACATCATAGAAGATTTGTCATGGTAGTTTATGGTCATAGTAGAGTAGCCATGCCAGTTTTACATCATAGTGGATGGTTGCCACCAGTTTAACGTCATAGCAAATAGTCGTCGCTAGTTTAATATCGTAGCAGACGATGCTAGTTGCTGCTAGTTTAACGTCGTAGCGGACGGTTGCTGCTAGTTTAACATCATAGTAGATGTTTCTTGTTGCTGCTAGTTTAATGTTGTAGTGGATGGTTGCCCATTTTTGCCATGCCCCAGATGTAGTATGGCTTGAGGTATGAGCGATTCACCAGGTTGGCGAACTCATTGCCATCCATATCCGCTAGCTTGAAAGCTCCACTTCCAAAGGCTCTAATGACCATGTAAGGGCCTTTTCAGTTGGCTGAGAATTTACATACATGCTCAAGGATAACCTTGGGGATGAGGTCTTCCTTCTGTACTGGCCGTTGATGCAAGTCTACATGGTGCTTTTGCTGTTGCTTGCTTTGGTAAGGCTTTATGTGGCTTAGTGTCTATGCGTGCTCCTTCTCTATTGAGTCGAGGTTGATGATCCATGACCCATTATTCTAGGCTTCACTCACAACATCTAAGAGGATCATCCAGAGTGATGGTACCTACAACTCAAGAGGCAACATAGCTTTAGATCCATAAACAAGGTTGTAACGAGTCTTACTTGTCGCGATTATGCATGTCGTTCTGTAGGCCCATAGAACATAGAGGATTTGCTTATGCCACTGCCTCTTATTGTTGTTAAGAATCTACTTCAGCAAGTTGATGATGGACTTATTTGTAGCCTCCACCTATGCATTCACTTGCAGGTAATAGGGGGAGGAGAATGATTGCCTGATGCCTATATTGCTGTAGAAGGTTCGGGTTTCCATACTACTGAATTGTGGCCCATTGTCGGTTACAATAGTCATTGGAAGCCCAAATCTTGTTACGATGTTATCCAGGATGAAGTGGAAGATCTGCTAAGATGTCGTCTTCCTTAGGGGGATAGCTTTCACCCACTTAGTAAAATACTCAGTAGTGGTGATAATGAAGCTATGCTCTGTGGAGGACTTAGGCATGATAGCTCCTATGAGGTCTAGTCCCCATCATTGGAAAGGCCACGTGATTTGCGTTCGATGCAAGTTCGTAGGTGAGACGTGTATGAGATTTTCATATCTCTAGCACATGTCACACGTCTTGACTTTTGGCAGATAGTCGTTCTCCATGTGGGACCAATAGTACCCTAGGTGTATGATTTTTGCAACCATAGCTCTCGGTGCTATGTGTCCACCACATAGTCCCTCATGCACTTCATTAACTACCTTCTATGCTTGCTCCCCACCCACACATGCTAGCAATAACCCATCATAAGAATAGTAGCATAGGGAATCATTCCCCATGAGCGTATATTGCTGGGCACGCTTACAGATTACATCTCTCTGAGTAGACATCAGTCTGCTTGGGGGTTTACCGTGTTGTAGGTAGCCTTTAATGTTAGTGTACCACTCCTGGGTGTCTGCAGCACTGATGGAGGCCACATGTCCCACCTGAGTGATGGGTTTAGTACATTCAATAATCAAATTTGGTAGGTTTGCAAATGAGTGTGGTGGAATATTCAATACAAGGGTGGCTAAGGCATCTTCCATGGTGTTCTCATTGCATGGCATGTGTTGCACATCTATGGTTGTGAATTTATTAAGTAGGCTTTTTGCAGGTGCATTTCTTAAGTAGACCTTAATGATTTAATTTACAACTAGTTGTGAATCACCATGGATTGCCAAGTGTTGTATATGTAGTGTATGGGTAGCTAAGAGGCCTTTGAGTAGCCCCTCATACTTTGCCACATTGTTGGTGCATGGGAAATCAAAAAAATAGGAAAATAGGTGCATTTCCCCATAGGGGAATGTAATGATGGTAGTTTCACTACCTCCTTGTGTGGTTGAGGTGCTGTCGAAGTGTAAAGTTGCTTTCAGATGTGATGGGATGATGTTGATAGTGCCAACATGCTCGTCTAGAAATTTGGGATCTATGGTTGCGCAATCATCAATGGGTGAGGCCATATGTTGGGTTGCTATGGCTTGACCCTTAGTTGATGACTGGCTTACAGAGTGTAGGCCGAACTCTACAGTTATTACTTTCCACTGGGCTATTTGGCTACTTTCATACAAGTTGTTAGTAATAGCCCAAATTATGTTGTTTTTGCAAATAATGTTGATTGTGCTTTGAAATAGGTAATGGTTCCACTTCTTTAGTGCAAACACTAAGGCAAGGAAATTCCTCTCCACTTCGTTGTATTTCACCTCATGTGCTATTAATGCATGACTCAGATAATACACTAGTATCTTAGATCCATTTTCTCATTTCTGACATAGTAGTGTTGCGATGGATGTGTGTTAGAGGTGGCAAGGTATATGAAGAAAGGCTTACCCCTTTGTGGTGGATGCACAGTTGGGAGATGCAAAAGCTCTTCCTTCAAGTCATCAAAAGCTTTTTGACATTGGGTTATCCATTCAAAGTTAACCCTTTTCTTTAGCAAATTTTGCATGGGGTATAACTTGTTAGTCAAATTTGCTATAAACCTTCAGATGAACTGTACCCTACCTTGCAAACCGCACAACTCTTTAAGGTTTGTAGGGGGTGCCAGGTTGATGATGGCCTTAACTTTGTTAAGGTCCACCTGTATTTCATCCTTCGATACCATGAATCCTAACATGCATTCGATTCTTACCGCGAAGACACACTTCTTAGGATTAAGATGTAGATTATGCTCTTGGAAACGCTTGAGGATTACCCCTAGATCACGTGGATGATCAACGGCCTCGTTGGACTTGAATACTATATCATCCATATAGTAGTTTAATGTTTCTAGGATGTAATCACTAAAGATGTAAGTTATGGCTCATTGGTAATTTTCCCTGGTGTTCTTGAGCCCAAAAGGCATCATGGTGTAAAAAAAGGTCCCCCATGGGGTCATGAAGGTTGTTGTCAGCTGGTTCTCCGAGTTGATGCAGACTTGGTTGTAGCTAGAGAAACCATCCATGAAGGATAGCATGGCATGGCCAGCTGTAGTATCGATGAGTTGATCGATGCTCGAAAGTTGAAAATAGTCCTTGATCGTTGCTTTGTTTAGATTCCAGAAATCTATACAGATCCATATTCCCCCCATTTTCTTGGAAACCATGATGATGTTGGACACTCGTTCAAAATAATCAATTGTGCAGATGAAACCAGCTTGGTATAGCTTAATGATTTCATCCCTTACAGGTATAATGCAATTTCTGATTTAACTTTACAAGCCTTCTGCTTGATTTCCTTCATGCGTGGGTCTAGGATGATGTTGTGCTATATCAACCTTAGATCTAAACCCGACATGTGACTGTATGACCATGCGAAGGCTTTGATGTTGTCTTGTAGGATCCTAGCTATGTTTTCATGCATCTGTGTGTCTAGGAGGGAGCTAAATTTTAATGTTTCTACCTCCCCCTTGAATGTGGTCATAGGCATCTCGATGAGAGGATCCTCAATCACATCCTTGACCTCTAAATCTAGAGTTCGAACCAGTCTGGGGATGTTTCTAAGGATGCTATAGTGCTAGTTGTGGTTGATCCCCAGTCGATTAGGTCATGGTTCAATTGTCTTGCGAGCTTGCCATGTGGACTTGATAAAGCTAAGGGCGTGGAGATATCACAATGGGCTTCCATTTTTTCTTAACATTTCAAGATGAGATGAAGGCCTAGTTAAGAGGCACTTGTTGGTAGTAATCATGCATAATAAAAACTTGCAAAGCAACGATAAGATGTAACTAGCGAAGTACGATGTAAGGATTAAAATTTTACCAGTTTAAAGTCATGGCAGACCGCTATGGCATGAAGATGTAGAACTACTAAAGATGTAAAAATGTTGATGAAAAAGTGTGGAACTATTAACATATAAATGCAAAGCTACTAGTTTAGTATCATTGTAGAGTGTCAAATCGTAACAGGAAAAACTGGTAGTATGCAAGATGGAAAATTGCGGGTATGAGAAATGCAAAACCGCTAATGCGAAAATCAAGACTACCTGAGCATAGAAGATCAAGATGAATAGTTTAAGATCTTTTTGAACCATTAAGGTCACTGCTACACTAGGATTGCTAGTTTGAGGTCTTTTCAGACTGATAATGAGAGTGGAATGCTATGCTAAAAATGCTAGTTTAAGGTCTTTTTGGACCTTGACAGTTGAAACTGTGCTAGGGTTGCTAGTTTAAGGTCTTTTTGGACTAGGGAAACTGGAACTGCACTAGGGTTGCTATTTTAAGGTATTTTCAGATCACTAACAAAAACTATATATATTTTTTCATTTTTTGGAAAAGCGAGCAATTAACTTGAAGCATGTCAAGGTTTCAATGCCAACCGTGCTATGATGTCATGGTGAGCATGCTACGTTGTACGGTGCACTCCACATTAAATAGAGAGAGAGAACGGAAAGTTCCCCTTTTTTACCATTATGACCATAAATAAGGATTAAACCTTGGTAAGCTTATCATTCTCACCATAATAGTGTAGAGCCTGTATTCGGAGCACAAGATAATTTTGAAGTACAAAGCAATTATGCTAATAGCAAGTAAGGTGGTTTCTTGTATAGCGATGAAGAAAGTTTGCAAGCTAGATGATGGATTCAAAGAAGGAACACACTCACCTGGCACTCACAAAGGTTGAGGAGGTGAAGAATATCCTAGGCCACATGACAAAAGTGTGCATCGCGGCACGGGAGGACATGCCATTGACCCGGTAGGCTACTATGCTTCCTCTATTTTTTCATGATTCTGTTATTTTTTTTTTTGCTTCTATTGTTCTCTGTTAGTCATTTTTGTTTTTTGTCATTGTGTTTTTTTTCCTTTGTGTCACTGTTGTTGCCGTTTCGGCCATGGCAGGTGCATAAATGCTATGCCATTGTTGTGTGCAAGGTTGCTTAAACCGCCACTCCCACAATTGTCATAATCATGGAAAGTTGAATAGTTTAAACTACTTGGCTTTCAAATGGCATAGCGTAGAACCTTCAGGAGGGTTTGGCCATACGTGTTGTGATAGTATGACATGTGTTTTGTCAAGGTGTATTTTTAATCATCTTGTTAGGCCTAACTACTTTGTTACTACACAAGACCATTTTTGCTACGCTAACGCCTTTATGTTCTTGCTACCCTATGTGCGGGAAGAGGGTTATGGTATGCTATACACATGAACTGATAAGTGTTTCTATGTCATGTATGTATTGCACTTAGGCTTGATGATAACTCTTGTTGATTTTATTGTGCAGGATGGGGCTGAGGACATTTTTTATTGTCTTAGAAATTGCAAGGATCCTATTTCATGCACACAAACCCATGGCCAATGCCCCTCCTCCCCAAATATGCATGGGAGAGAGAGGGGTTTGGTTCAGGTAAGAAACACAGGAGTTCCTACAATATCTCCTCCAATACTTCGGTGTGATAGTTTGGTCATACCTAGAGGAGGAAGAGGCGGCCATCATAACTGAAGCCATATTGCCTAGGGAAAGTTCGGTCATCCTGAGGTTTCTGATAGATGGGGCACTCATGAGAAGGTAGGGAGAGGGATCCAGTTAATGTCCAATACGGTTAAGGCATTTGGCCTAGATATGGGATATGCCTAAATACAGCTGCTACCACTCTTACAACATGTTTGTTGCATGTTACATGGCAACGTGCTTCCAAAACCCACCAGGAACTGTTTACTATACTGGCGAGTGAGTTTCGTAGCCTTGTTCCACTGTGTTATGTGACGTTGGCCATATTGGCCAAATGCTAAGTGTATGTTTTGCTACCACATTCTACATCAATGATGCAGGGGTTCACGACCGACCAAGTCTATTGACTATAGCATGTATAGCCATGAAAGAGTTCTCTTCTGCTGAGAACCTATGGGTGGGTGTGATTAGTCAATGCGGAGGTGAATACCACACCTACCCACACCTATTCCCCATTCCTTATGATCAATGCAAGGAGTTGTTGGCGACCGTTTGGGACGCGACCGCCAACGAGTGTCCTCGAACAGGATTTAGGTGCCCGCTGGTCTCTGGCAACACCAAGGCCTAGATACCTCCAAATAACTCAGTAGTTAATGTGATTATGTGTGTGTGCTGTTGCGGCGTGCGGTTGTATAAAATGTGACAATTTCGTTGTGTGTGAACTACAAATGACTTTACTTTAAAGAGATTCAGCCAACTTTATCAAGTACTGTGAGTTGTTGAAAGTTTCCTATTTTGTTCAAACTACCTAGTCTACACAGTCCTTATAATACCTGCTTGTAACAAGTAAAATTTTGCAAAAATATTTGAGCACAACTCCNNAATTTCTTCAAGACAGTCCTACAATGCTACCAAAAACTGCTGCGTAAACTACCACGTACGAGACTCCATTTTGGCTAGATAATAGATGTCAACGATTGCATTCAAACAAAACCTTTGAAAGACTTGACGATTTCTGATTGAAATAACATGGAAAAATCACTTTGAAGATAAAAAGAAGCTATTCTGGTCCCATCAAAATACCAAAGATTTTCTGAACCCTCTCGACTACCAAATTGTTCCACAGCGTGACTACAAACAGAGGCTCTCTTACAACAACCCAATAGCAGTTCCCAAACGTTGCACAATAACGAAATTTACTACTAAAATGCTCTCAAGGCCTTTAATCACTAGCGCTTCTATGGCAAATTTTAACAGAAATTTTTATCGGGCAACAAGAACAACAAGAGCAATCTAAAAATCCCAAAATTACTTGCCAAGGATGATACTATCTAAACCACTAGCTAGGCAATTTAAACAAAACAAAAATGAAATGCATAACTCACAGGACCATAACAAAGAGGCTAAAATCTTTATTCTAGCAAGCCATCTTGCGAACCATCTTCTTTACAAATCTTCCAAGTGTGATGATGATGCTCCTTTTTGATGTCCTTTTTTAATCCTCCTTCCTTTTGATACTTGAAGCCTTTTTATAGGGGTCAGAGGTAGGTAGGGAAGCTACACATTCACCTAACTTTTCTCTCAAGTCACTTTGCCAACCAATTAGGAAATTTCTTGCCCAACAAGTTAGGAAGTTACTTGCCCAACAAGGTAGGTAAGTTACAACAATATTGGGTGGTTTTAACCAAAAAAAAGGGTAAGGAAGTTGACAAGTGGCTTTGGTGATACAATCTTAAAAATATAGGGGTACAAACTTTAGTGCCCCATACATGTTTATGATTTCCTTTCAAATGAGATGTTAAGATTTTTTTTTTAAAATGTTGTATAAAGAAATTGCAACTCCTAAATATCCTAAAAAATATCTCTCCTAACCTTTCTCTTAAGTGACCTGTCTCACCAATTAGAAGGTTACTTTCCCAACAAGCTAGAAGAAAGTTACAACAATTTTTAAATGATTATAAAAAATCTGCAACTTGAAAAGTGATTATACATGATACAAGAATTTGGTCTTTTGGGCGTTGAATAGGATTCAAATATTAATAATTATTATTTTTGAGGCTTATGCTTTGCCATTGCTTCTTTTATTTTATATTT
>MNCI01000307.1:248557-265967 GCA_015680685.1 Gnetum montanum | reverse complement strand
TACAATAATGAATAGTGCCTTCCCAAGGCTTCATTAAGGAATTCACGATTGCCTTATTTCCATTCTTAAATTTACTGTCTTAAGTTGGACACTTTGGAGTATGTTTGATATTTGTCACTAAATAACTCTAGCATTAGACTCCATTCTTTAATAGACTTTGGTTTCAAAGATTGGTCCAAGTCATTGCATCTTAATGAGTATCCTGGCAAATAACTTAAGCTTTTACAAATCATTCTTTATGCTTTTCAAGGCACAAACACCATGGAAGGCTTGCAAATGGTATTAGATTAGCATTGAAGCCTTACTTGAATTTGGCAATATTGTTCATGTTAAGTCACTTGTTGTGACTCTCCCTTGAATGTTTGGTTGAAATGGAGACAATCTTCCTTATGTTGATCATGATCCTTATTACCATAAGAATTTCATAATAATCATGATATTCATCATTGCCTTTTTCATGACCATGACCTCTTCTGTTCTATTTACTATACCTTTGTTCATTTTTGTGTTCTTTATCCTAGTCTATATCTTTGTCTTATCTATCATCTTTTCCTTCATCTTAGTTATGATACCTTTTATTACCTTCACTAGATCATCTGTCATTACCCCTTCTTCCTTGACCATGCACATTCTCATTAAAGCTGTGCCATGATTCTTGAAATTACATTACTAATTTTTCTTAGAATCTACTTCTGCATTCTAGGAATTATTAAACTTTGTATTTTTTTCCCTTGGAACTATCCTTGGGCAGAAGGGGTGAATTGTAGAAAACACTGCACCAACTCATTAAAAATAAACATTTGAGAATGTGAGGAAGATGACAGCATGCCAATTTCTAGGAAAATTTGTGGTAGCAAGAAATTCAAAAACCCCCCAGCAGGGCATTTTTCAAAAGATGATACTCAATGGTCTTATTTCTATGATGATGCATTTTCTTGGATATAAAGAGATGGAGTAGATGATTTTATTAAGGGTGAAAAGAACAAGATATTTTCTTGCAAATTTTTCTATAGAACAAAAAAGAAAAAAAAATAGAAATGGACAAAGGAGACACACTCATGAGAAAACCATTACATTAGTTGCATAATGTAAGTTACTCTTCATTATTTATTATTTATGTAATAATGTCTTATAATACAAAGATGCACAATTTAGAAGACTATGAACCTTGTTTGAATATGTTTTTTTTATTAGTTATCATTGCCAGTATGAACCAAATGTCACCATAGGTATAACACCTAGAGAAGGTAGAAAACAAAATAAAACTGGTTGTCCCTATCATTTTATAGTTTGCTATATGAGAGGAGTTGATCATGTTGCATGTATTATATATAAAGAAATGAATCATATTTACATATCAGGAGCTTACTATCATGGCTTGATTGGTCCCATGACAAATAAAAGAAACTCACAATCCATACACTTTTTCAATGAGGTGCATCATAAGATAGTGTGTTTATGGATGGAAGGATTACCAGTAGATCTCATCTATGAGAAGTATATAAAAGATATTTTTAAGGGAGGATAGGAGTTTGGGCTATAAAAAAAGAGGGATATTTTTCTTGTTAAAAAAGACATCTACAACATTTGCAAAAATGTAACCCCTAATTACAAGAAAAGTGAGCATGATAAAATTAGTACCCAGCTATGGTACCATATGATTAGTGATCTTTTGTTTTACTACCAAGAAGAGAACTAGGAACAAGGTGTCCCATTGATCATTGGGATGCAATCAACTTGGATGCTCAAAAAGATGATATCTCTATCTCAATGTAGTATCCTTGTAATGGATTCCACTTTCAACACTAACAAATATGGTGTAAGTTTCAATAATGGGTGCTTATATTCCATTTTAAAAATTATTGATGTGCTAGAAGAATTAGTGACTAATTACAAATGTGTGGTTCTCTCTGAAGTTCCATATTCATATTGTCATGGCTTTTAATTCATATTAGAATGGACCCCCAATAGCATGGGTGATATCCTCAAGGTGCACCAAAATTGGTATAAGAGGTTAGCTATCAAAGATCCATCGAAGGGACAAGGCTAAGGATCCTAATTGGATGGTAAATGCTTTCATGCTATATGAATTAAAGGCAGATATGAATGTAGTGAGGTAACTTTTAAGGAATTCGAAAGCATACTTGAAATCATGCTACCTTGGTTTGAGATATCTTAACATGTGCTCAAATTTGATAATTTAACAGGTTTTTTTGGCAACAAAATTTTTTTTATGTATTTGGAATGTTTGGAGGACATGTAGGAATAACTTGGCAACCAAATTTAGAGATTCCAATCAAAGAAAGCAATGGGTGATCATTTTAATCATATTATGAATGAATGCAAAATTTTTGCAAATGTTGTTGTGGAAATAGACAAATTTATTGACAAGTTTTAAGAGAACTTAGAATTCATTAAATACTTAAAAAAATAGTGGTTAAATGAAGATTAATTTAGGGAGTTTTCATTCCTTGGTATCATTTCATAAAAGTTCATATTCACACTCATATACTCTTTGGCCACTTGTTCATTGCTTATTTTTGTCTTTAACCATTTGTTTCCAGAGATGTGGGCAAAGGCATTCTGTGATGTTCCCCATGCATAACAACATACAAATAATGTTTTTGAGTCATACCATGGATTTTTAAAGGGTTAATTTTTAAGAGATATAAGAAATAGGAAATACCAAAGGATTGATTAGCTTATATGGAGCTTGACAAAGGTACAACTATATTACTGCCATAATTCAAGAATTAAAGCTATGTGGTATTTTGTTAACAAGGAAGATCAAGATTTCAATAAGAAATCATGGGAAAAGGCTATACAAATACCTAATGTAGATTGTGTCCAAGTCGTGGAAAGGAAAGATGAATATGTTGTGCAAAGTTAGAATAGTTTGATGCCAAACACCTAGTACAGGGTTTCAAAGGTGTTTTCTTTTAGTATATCTTGTGAGTGTAAATGGTCTTGCCTAGGTCATTTTTTCAAGCACTCAATGAAAATTCTTATAAGGGTTAAGGGTTTCACCAATGCATTTAAGTTCTTCTACCAAGATGAGTTTTACGATTCACGAGTTCCTCTAGAATTAAATTCATTCCAGCCACATTAGTTCCCTAGCCAAGAAGATGCTTCAAAACTTGGAATGACACTAGAGACATTAGGATCAACTAGCCAGAGCTCTGTAATAAATGAGGTGGACATGGAAGAGAATACATATAAAGATATGGAGGAGGAAAAATGTAAATTAGATGCAAAGTGGGAGACAAAAATTCTAAAATTCTAAAATAGATTGACAAAATTTGCAAAGGTGTTGCCTATAAACAAGGATAGTATTTTAGAAATTGAAAAACATGTGGAATTATTAGAATCGAAGTTCATATTTTCATGTAATGAAGATGGATTGGTAGGTGAAAAAATATTGTCTGGTTGGGATAGTCCTACCAAATGTATTACCCAAAAGATTTCAAAGCCTAACTGTGCATTAGAACTGAAGAATGTTGTTTTAAGGGTACTGACCCTAAGTATAGATTTTGATGTAAATTATGTATCATTAGATTAATACATGTTGTTTGACCTTTCCATCAAAAAATTCATGAAATGACATATCCAATCATCATAACTAGAATAAGCCATGACATATGTCTAGAAATTTTAATACTAAACTAACCATACTCACTATATTTTCATATAATGATTACTTCTAAACATACAAGTTTAATTATAAATTAGGTATATTATTTCCTCATTTCAATTATGTGTTTCTTTAAACTGAGATTTTTACCTAGTTAATTTAATATTTCTTAATTGAAATCAATGTTGGTATGTTTAATTAGGTTTCATTCACTAATCTCTATATTATTTCAATAGAGATTGTCAATGAAAATCTTGCATCTCTATTGAATAGTGTTTTTTGAATGGACCTTTAGCATATGTAATCTGTTATTACTACCAAGCATTTATAGGAATTAAGTTCTTATTTTAACATGCCAGGTATTTCTTAGTCTTTGAATGTTTTTGAACTTTTGGTCAATCACAATACTGTTGTAGTCCCATAAACCAATGGTTATACATTAATTTTATTCTATTGTTTGATACGGTTAGATACATAAAACTTGAAAATGAAGAATAGCCTATTTGTAAGATAGTGATATGCAGTTGTCATTTTTATGCATGTAAACTTATCAACTTAATGTTTGTTCTTTAAATTAGTATATTCTCTTAACAATAATTCGCTAAACATCTATTTGAAAATCTTGATATATACTTGTGATTCACTTGGAGATCCCTTTTGGGAATATTTCTTGCTTTTGTAATCTTACACTTGAGGTAAGTATTTGGCTCATATTTTTGAATGTCATTGGGTGTATTCAAGGCATTTATACTAGCATTTTCCATTTTTTGATATTACATGCATCAATTTAGCCATGACTTATGTTAGCTCTTAATCATTCCATGAAACTTGTAAATTTATATTATTTATTGATCGCTCTTCATATGTATATAATCTTAGCTACTCAAACTACACTAAATTGACATGAGCAACAATTTTTTTCTCTTGTTGCACCTTTTTTTTTCCTTTCTTTTTTTCCATCGATGTAGGAGCTTCTAGTCCATCAATGAGGGAAAGCACTAAAAAGTGCAAGTCTGTCGTTCATTAATTATCATTACCAAAAAATGATTTAATTATTAAAATTTGAGATATAATGTATGTTCATGTTGTTAGAGAGGAGCATCATCACAAGAAAACTCTAGGAGGAGATTAGGCAGAGTGTAGTAGGTACAAGAGAGAGTAAAAACACAAGGAAGAAATCCTATATGCTCTCATGCTACTACATAGCATGCTCCTAGAGAGAAAGAGTAGGTGTACTGGTGTGCATAGGAGACACTGGCATAATAGGAGCGGGAACAATGGGAGGAAAAACTTAGAACAACCTCCTTGTGGAGTCCTAGGAACTTTTGCTCCTTGATGTGGGTTGTTTGTCCTAAGATGATTGATGAGATTCTTTAATGCCTTCTCAATTTGATCATCACTAGAGGCCCTAATTACTATGAGGAAGTGACCTATGAATTCTATGTGGTGCATCATCAAGAATCAATTATCTCAAGGGAGGTCTAAATTGGTGACTTAGCCTATACACTTTTTGACCACATCTTTGGGTAGGCACTTCACATGATAGTTGGTCCACAATAGGAGTTTTTTGTGACTACCACCTTAGAGAAAAGAACACAATCGCTGAGCAAGATGCCTAAGGTGAAGACTGATGAGATTGGATGGCCTTATAAGAACTTCAGCTTGCAACAAAGAGTTCTCATTAGAGAACTTCACACAAACCTCCTGGCTGCATACATCACACTCATGTGATGTCCTTCACCATTATGGTCATGCTAGATTTAGAAGGGGATTGTTCGTTGAACTATCCCTACATTATCATGAGGTGAATAGAGATTGTTGATCGAGATGCAATTGTCATGCCTTTTCCATCAGCTATGTTTAATCTTTTCAGGCATTGGTAAATCCCAGAACTCAAGGAGAAGGATGATAAATAGGCCCAAGTCTTTGCTAAGGATCAGTTTCCATATTTGGGGTGTGCATTCTACACCCAACATGTCCCTAGGACATGGTTGAATGATCTCATTTGGATTTTGGACCCATGTGTCCTAGGGGATGGTGAGAAGGTTGGTTGGGATTAGTTTTATGGGCAACATGAGGAGATGTAGATCACTCCTATCAATCCTAGCTAGTAGAAATAGTAGGTTGGAGATGGTGCAATAATATTTACCTACTTGGAGGCAATGGAGGATAGGCTGATTGCCCACATGGATGCCATGTAGTCTGAGTTGACTACCCACATGAATGCCATGCAATTTGAGATTGATAATTATTTTGAACAGGTCAATAGGAGGATTTTGTGCTGATCTGTGAATGTTTAGTCATTGGGTAAAAACTCATCTAAACATTTTTAGTTCTTGCATGGCTTCTCTAGTTCAACTACCATGGAGGATTTTGCTAACCCATATTAGTTGAGATGACTACAGCGGTCCATGAGCTAGAGGTTGGTCCATCAGGAATAGTAGGAATGAAGGAGCAAATAGTCACTACAGTTGATGATATTGTCATAGAGGCAAATTTCATGCATACTAATGATGCTTCAAATGAATCTCAAGAGAATGTTACATTGTCATTTGGCTAGACATTTGTGTCCATGTATATGTATTTCCTTTGACATTGATTTTTGATGATATCCATGTATTTACATGATCTTTTACCGATACTTTTTTTAAAAAAATTAATCCCATGATCCAATGAATGATTTTTGGTTAAATTTATTTGATTATTTGGTAGGTTTTAGTAGTTGTGGGGAAAGATTGAGATTCGAGTATATATGCTTCTAAATTGTGTGCTATGATTTTGTGTTTATGAGTATGGTTGTTGGTATTTCTTTGTAGACCATGTTATGTGACTTTGAGTAAGTGTTGTTTAGTAGAACATGTTATGATAGTATGATGTTTAGTATGATATGCATGCTCTATTGTATGGTTAGTTAGTATGTATCTAATGGTTTTATAACTTTATGGCTGTGATGTGGATGACTTATGAAGTTTATATTTTCAATTATTTTTTTTTATTGAATGCTCTAGGATCATGTTAAGAAGTGTGGATCTATTGGTATTGGTGAAGATGATGAAAAGAAATGGGGGAAGCTTAGAAACATATAATCTATAAATCAAGTGATTTATATTTCAATTTATAAATTAACATAGTTTGTTTTTCACTCTTCCTTCTTGATCATGAAAATCAATTTTTTGTTACATTTATTCTTCATTTTTTATTTCTTCCATTTCTTAATTGATTCTTGTAATTTCTAGAATATCTTGTAGCTAGTGCTAGGTAAACTAGGGGTTGAGAGGTACAGTTTGAGTTCTAGCAAATCTAGAGGATCATTGGAAGCATTTAATGCTTTAGATTTTGGTTTTTTCGTTTCTATTTTTTGCTCATCGAAAGGGGATTAGGACATTTAGAAACTACAAGTCACATGTGGGTGATAGGCGTTACACATTCAAAAATGTTAAAGTGTGAGAACTATGTGTATTGTAGCTTTGTTGTAGGCATATTAGAAAAAATAGTTTCGGTGCACTACAAGTACAAATGGTATCGTAGTTTGAAGTCAAAAATTTTACTAAAATAGTGCCAATGACATGTAGCTCACAATTTAGTCATAGATTGTTTGAACACAATAGTGCCAATGTCTTGTGACCATGAATTCTCTTGCATTCTATACTCAATAATACGATGAAAATAGTGTTGGAGACATGTGACTCCCATTCCTCTCACATCACAAAAATTATGCACTGCGATGCACTACTTCTCACATGTACTTGTAATGCTTGTGCACTACGAGCATGAAGAGCTCATAGTTAGAAGCTGAAACTTATTCCAACATAGTGCTTCTACCATGTGGCTCACAATCATCTTGCATTACAAATTTGTATACATGTGATGCATTGCAATACACATGTACTTGCAGGGCTAGTGAACATTGTGAGGTCATGTGAACCTCATGATCTCGCAATCAAAAAAGTGAATCGTGATGATGCTGTAGTTTACATGGTCAAATTGTGATTTGCAATTAATAGTGCAAGAAACATACTTTTAATTAGCATGCCATTCACATTATATTGTGCATCTTGTATAACTAAGGTTAAATTGTGGGCTATCAATTATCTTGTGACTCAAACATTCATGAAAAATGCATCTCACAGAACCTCACATCATCTTGTAAAAAGGAAAAACATAAAATGTATCATTATGACCTTTATTCTCATTTTAACTTTCACATTTACTTTTACTTGGATGTAGTAGACATCAAGTGGGAGGCAGAATTGCAGAATGTTGCAGACTAAGGCAAAGAAGATATTAGGACAAGATTTTGTTTCAAATCATTGTATTATTCAATTCGAATTAGCAATGAGTAGGAGGGTAAGTTTATTTGCACCATAATTAAAAATTTATTTTATATTTCCTCACACTAGGGCTTCCTATGATAGTTTGCAAAAGTTTTACAAATTTTTTATTGCTTTTATGCATGAAATGACTAGAATTCAAGATAATATTTTTTTCATGCTTGTGCCTGGTTATGTTATATAAAGTTTTAATTGACTATTTCATTTATAAAAAAATGTCTATATCATTTGTGTATGCTTCAGAAATAATTTTAGCTAGTATTGGACCTTAGTTTTTGAAATTTCAAAATGTCAACCCTCATTTCTTGAAAGCATTGCTTTTGAGTGCAAAGCATCATCATTCTTTTGGCTTGGCTATATATTGTTCTGTTTATTGGTTATATTTATTGCCCTAACCTCAAGACCAAATAAAGTCCATGATAGTATTATTGAGTTGCTTAATAATAAGGGCAAGGGGAGATGATGGACACTATGTAACCCATAATTGTAGTAATGATGGAAGTGGCTATGATACATTTATCATTACAATTCAAAAACCTTTTGCTCAAGGTATTTCCCCTGTTTTTTTTTTCATTTTGGATAAGTGATTGCTAGTTGCAGATTTTGTGCATGGATGCTGGATTTTTTCCTTACAATCTTTGTTTATTTCTAGCAATTACATGGTTTGCTTTATTATACAAACATAATAGAATAGTGTGATTTTTTTGATGTCTATATTATTGAATAAATACTATATAGCGCATGAATAATAGAGAGAGTGCTTAAAGGTTACCTGAAATACATTACCATAATTCACATAATTTGAGCACATAATTTGGGTTTCAATTTCTCTTTGGATTTTTTGTATCATTTGTAAGATTTAAACTAAGGGGACTCCAGTTAAAATTCCAAGATTTATTTTCTTTTTCCAATCAAGTAGGCTGCATAGAAGGCATTCAATTGTCAATATCATGGTGATCAGACTAGGGTGTGTGGTCCTAGATTTTCTCTTCTCACTAGCATTCAAAGGTCATAGCTAATATTTTATGCAACATTAATTTAAATTGAACCATTATGCACTTGTGTTAAGTGGTCCTGCACACACGAAGTTGCTTTCACAAACTCTTTTAATATTGCATTTTGTGAAAGAACCTTATTTCTTTAGCCCAGGAATGTTGAGTTGATAAAGCTGCATTTTGATTGTTGCAGTTGTATTAGTTTTTAAAAAATTGAATTTATTTGGCTCTTGTCAACCTATTGCGTATGTGCCAGCATTGAAGTAGTGATTGCAAAAGAAAACCTAAACTTGAACCCACTTTCATGAACTCTTTTAACATTACATTTATTGAAATAATCTTATATCTTTAGCCTAGGAATTTTGAGTTGAAATAGCTGCATTTTGATTGTTGTGTTTGTATTAGTTTTTGAAAAACTAAATCTCTTTCAAATGATGTATTAATGCACAAATCATTTTAATAGTTGGATTTTTATTAGTTTTTGAAACATAGTGATTTGATTGTATTTAATCAAAAGACAACTCCACATCCATTTTGTATTTCTTGTGTGTTTGTAGCAAAAAGTGCAAGTCTATCTATCATTAATTATTATTGGCCAATAATAATCTATTTGTTAACATTTGAGCTATAATATATTTTTGTGTTCTTAGAGATGAGCATCATCACAACCAGATTCCAAGAGGAGATCTGGTAGATTGCATGATGTCCAAAAGAGGGCATAATCATAGGGTAGACATTTTGTAGGCTCTTAGGCTCTTAACCAAAATGTTACAAAAGAGTAGGAGAAGAAGGTAGTTTGCTATGCACATGAGTCGTTAGCATGATAAGAGTGGAAACAAAGGGTGGAGAAACTCCAATCAGCCCCCTTGTGGAGTCCAAGAGACTTTAGCATCTGATGTGGCTCATTTGGGCGTCCTGCTTTCATCATCAGCAGAGATGTAGGTTACTATGAGGAGGAGGCCTATTAGTTTTACATGGAACATCATTGAGGATCACTTGTCTTGAAGGTGGTCGAGATTGGTGACTTGGCCTTCATGCTTATAGAGGATGTCTTGGCATAAGTGCTCGACATGGCAGTTGGTCCTTAGTGGGAGTACTTTGTGACTACCACCTCAGACAAAAAAAACATAGCTATTGAGTAGGGTACTAAAGGTGGAGACCAATTAGACAAGATGTCCCTACAAGAACTTTAGCCCACAACAAAGAGTTCTAATCAAGGAAATTGACACAAACCTCTTGGCTATCACACATCACACTCGTGTGATGTCCTTCATCCTAATGGTCTTGCTAGATTTGGAGGGGGACTATTTGTTGAAATTTTCACACATTATCGTGAGGAGAATGGAAATTGTCCATAGAGATGTTTTTGCAGTTCCTTTCCCATTTGCTGTGTCTACTCTTTTTAGGCATTGGGGAATCTTAGAGCTAGAAGACGATGACATAGAGGTTCAATATTTTGGTATGGACCAGTTATCAAATTTGGGATGTGCATTCTACACTTAGCATGTCCCTAGGACATGAATAGCTAATTTCATCTAGCTCTAGACGCACATGTCGAAGGAGATGTCAAGAAGGCTAAATGGAAACGATTATATGGGTATCATGAGGAGATGCAGGTTGCAGCTATCATTCCTATGCAGCGACAATAGTTTGGAAACAATGTAGCCATATTTTCCTACTTAGAGGTAGTGGATGATAGGTTGAAAGCTCACATGGATGCCCACATGGATGTCATGCAATCGGAGATTGATCACCATTTCAAACGAGTGGATAGGAGGCTTGGTTACTTATCTGTGAATGTTCAATCACTAGGTAAATACTCATTTGAACATTTTTGATCATTGAATGTGGTTGGTTCAACAGGTATGGAGGATATTAGTAATTCTATGTTCATTGAGATGACCACTTCACTCCATGAGCCAGAGGTAGGACCATCAAGAATAGCAGGAATGGATGAGGCACTAGTGGAGAAGGCACCAGTTAACAATGTTAATGACATAATCATAGAGAAAGATTTCATGTAGGTTGATGCTTCAAATGAAGCTCAAAAAAACATTGCATTAGGATCTGGCTAAACTATTTTGTTTTTGTATATGTATTTGGTGATAGTTGCCTTTGATATTTCTTTATGATGATATTTCAGTATTTACAAGGTCTCTGACACTTTTTTTTTAAAAAAAATTAATTCCATGGTTTCTTATATTACAAGCCTTATTCTTTTACTAATGCTACAAAACTATGAGCATGAAAGACCTCACTATTTGAAACCGAAACCAATGATAAAATAATGTGAGTGACTTTGCAACCTACAATCTCTTGTGTGGTACATTTGAAACTCTAGTAAACACAATGCTGGAAATATGTGTCTCACATTATCCTTGTAGTTTGTATTTTGTGCCATGTGAGGCACTGCAACATGGATGTCCTTGCAGTACAATTAAATAGTGCAAGGACATGCGGCCTACAAGACCATGTAGTTTAATTTTGAGTAAAAATAGTGTTGGAAATATGTGACTTGGATTCATCTTGTGGTGTGTGATTTATGTCATGCAATACATTGACACTCACATGCGCTTGCACTACAAGTCAATAGTGTGATGTCATGTGAGCTACAATTGATATTCAAAATTACATGAAGACAGTATTGGATCATGCAAATCAAAAAAATCTCCTAGTACTTAAAGTAAGTCAAGAAGATCTAGGCTCTTCTCATATTAAGTGCATTAAGATAGTGAGTAATGCTAGGTACATTGAAGAAACAGAAAATTTCAATGGTAGCAACCATAGATGTTAGAAGGTTAGGAGGTGGAAGGATGTCCTCTGCCTAATAGAAGCCATGATCTTGGAGTAATTGAATCCTTTTGGTAGGTTTGATTACCTTCTGGTTGGTTGCTAGCCTTCCAAATGACCCTTGGCCTTTTGGTAGAAACAAATTGCAAACAATTGTTACCTCCTGAAAGGACTATGTAACTTCTAGTAAGGACTATAGGAGGGTGCTAGTCACACCACCCCATAGTCTACATGGATACTACATCTAGATGGCCCTTTGCCTACTAGAAGCCATGATCTTGGAGTAATTAAATCCTTTCGGTAGGTTTGACTACCTTCTGGTTGGTCTTCAACCTTTTGGATGATCTTTGAACTTCTAGTAGCAATAAACTATAAGCCATTGTTGCCCTTCAAAATGATAGTGTGACTTCTAGTAAGAACTATAGGAGGGTATTGGTTGCACCACCTTGTAGTCTAGCTGGAACCTTCATCCGGATGGCCCTCAACCTATCAGAATCCATGATCTTAGAGCAATTAAATCCTTTTGGTAGGTTTGATTGCCTCTTGATTGGTCTCTAGCCTTTTGAATGATCCTCGACCTTCTGGTAGTAACAAATTTCAAGCAATTGTTTCCTACTAGAAGGACTATGTGACTTCTAGTAAGGACTGCGGGAGGGTGTTGGTCACACCACCTTGCAATCTAGTTGGAACTTGCATCTGGATGATCCTCTGCTTGTTGGAAGCCATAATCTTGGAGTAATTAAATCCTTTTGGTAGGTTCAACTACCTTTCAGTTGGCTTTCAGCCTTCTGGATGATCCTTGGCCTTTTAGTAGTAGAAATTACAAGCAATTGTTGCCTATTGAAAGGACTATGTGACTTTCGATAAAGATTGCAAGAGGGTGTTGGTTGCACCACCATGTAGTCTAACTAGAACCTACTTTTGGATGGTCCTTTGCCTATCAGAAGCCATGATCTTGGAGCAATTGAATCCTTTTAGTAGGTTTGATTACCTTTTGATTGGTCTCTAGCCTTTCGAATGACCCTTGATCTTCTAGTAGTAACAAACTCCAAGAAATTGTTGCCTATTGGAAGGACTATGTAACTTTTGGTAAGGACTACAAGAGGGTGTTCATCACACCACCTTATAGTCTAGCTAGAACCTGCATCTAGATGGCCCTCTGCCTACTGAAAGCCATGATCTTGGACCAATTGAACCCTTCTAGAAGGTTCAATTACCTTCCAATTGGTCTTTAGCCTTCCTGTATAAAAAAATTGCAAGCAATTATTGCCTTTTGGAAGAACTATGTGACTTCTAGTAAGGACTGCAAGAGGGTGCTGGTTGCACCACCCTACAGTCTAGTTGGAATCTACATTTGGATGGCCCTCTGCCTACGAAAAGCCATGATCTTGGAGCAATTGAACCCTTTCAATAGGTTCAATTGCCTTCCATTTGGTCTCTAGCCTTTTGGATAATCCTCAGCCTTCTAGTAGCAACAAACTACAAGCCATTGTTCCCTTCTAGAAGGACTATGTGACTTCCAGTAAGGACTACAGGAGGGTGCTAGTTGCACCACCTAGTAGTATAATTAGAACCTACATTTGGATGGCCCTTTGCTTATTGAAAGCCATGATTTTGGAGTAATTAAATCCTATTGAAAGGTTTGATTTCCTTCCACTTGGTCTCTATACTTTTGGATGACCTTATTTGTACTAGTAGCCTCAAGTCATAAGTAATTTTTCCATACTAGAAGGCTTGGGTACCTTCTAGTAAGAACTGTGAACAACTGCCACTCGCACCTCCTCTCTATTCAACTAGCTATTCCAACTAGATGACCCTTTGCCTTCTAGTAGCCATGATCTTGGAGTAGTTCTTTCCTTTTGAAAGGTCTACATGCCATTTGGTATGAACTGCATGATGCTATGAGTCACACTTCCCTTGCATACTTGGAGACCTATAGGATACAAAGCATTATCATGTGAGTTGCCTTTCCATTGCATTCTCCACCAAAGACTAGAGAGCCAAAGTGTGACACCTTGCAAGATACATAGCTAGGGCATCATGACAAGTAGGAGACAGTGCATGGATTGTGAATCATAATCTATTCATATCTAAAAATAGAGACATGCTCAACATTGTGTGGTACCTTGCAACTTCCATGTTATCACACTTTGGAGATAGTGGCTTAGATGTAAGGTGCATGTAATCATAGTCTTTGCCAAAGGGCTGCAATGTCATGTAGATCACTATCTCATCTGATATTACAATGACATGTGATACACTTTCCATCACAATCTATGTCTATGAATTGAGCATGCTAAAGTGTGATGCACATTGTTCCATAGTGATTCACAAAAAAGGTGTGCAAGGACTATGTGACATGCATGTTTGTGAAAATCTATTAAAACTATTACCTTTAAGATCGAAAATTAATTTGTTATATCTTTTGATACTAGATATTTGTTTTGAGAATATTTTAAAGCTTTTGTTTAATCATGAGTATCATACTTGTTGTAACATATGAGCCATCATTAAGGATGATTTATTAGACCAAAAATGTTAAAAATGTTACAACATTACGGATAATTTAGAAGTAAATTTCAACTCTTCACGGAGTACCAAGTGATGCATAAAGATAATTGAATACATTCCACAATCATATCCATTTTCTTATTTGGGAAGACCTTCTACTATAATTACATTATATTTTAAAGCTACTTGCTTCCTCTTTTCCTTGACATCCTTAACAACATTAGAGTAACTAGTCTCCGCATCAAATAAACACTCAATATACTTCAACATCAATTTTCTAACTGTTGCAAGATATTGTGCAGAAGGCATTGAATAATACACCAAGATTTTATAAGCCAGTACGTCAACAACAATAAGAACCTAATGCCCATAAGTGTTGAAAGGAAGACAGAAGAATGTGTGTCTGGATTCCAAAAACTCATTCCAACATTTTTTATCTTTAGGCTCATTAATAATATCTATTTATACAACAAAATCATCAACATCTTCTTCAACCAATGTACTACTTTCAACATTGATGATATGTGTTTTGTTGGTATTCTTTGATCTATGTTTTGAATGGTTTTTCTAAGCTACTTGCATCTTGCTCTTGAAGAACTTCTTATAACATTGAAACATAGTGCTGAAAATGAAATATGTTGAATTTTGAAATTCATGGGAGCCATAAAAGGAATTTTGAAGTTCCTTCAAGTGCATGATGTAGATATCAATGATGTCATTGTTTATCCATCTTTCCATCCTTTTTAATATAAAGTACTAAAAGAGAATCCTGTGGCAACATATGGGGGAAATGATGTCCTCACAAGCTCTTTATTGTCAATTGGCCTAGAAACAACCAATTGCATCACTCTGTGAATTGTTGCATATTCATCAATTATTGTTATTTTGAAATCAAGATTGGCATCTACTATGAGATGCAAAAATCAGATAATAAACTTAGACAACATTTTACTATTATTGTTTCATACATATAATAAGACTATGACAACCAACAAATAGAAAATTTAAATTTCTAAATGTAAAAAATGCAACAACGATTCAAATTTTCTTGCCTATTGCTTTATGGATTACTTGTTCTTTGTTATACATAGCAGATTCAAATAATCTCTTGGATGCTCTGGGTATACCCATATCATCCAAATCTGTTACACACCTTAACATTAAGCACATTGAAACAAAGACTTCGAAAAATAATAAATATTTAAAGAAATATAGAAAATGTACAATATCATACCATATTTAGGGTCTTCTATGATGTTACTTTTATCAAGGTGAATGTTTTTGGCCACCAATGCATTCCTTTGCATGCATATTTCAGTATTTAGTGCTATAATTTCATCACCCATTTTTAATTCTGGTCAAGAAGGTTGTTCATGCAACTACTTTCGTTGGCCACAAAGTTCTTTATTTTTTCCTTTAGTGTATTATTCTCTTCCACCAACTGAGACTTGTCGGATTTTAGCTCCTCCATAGTATTCCAAAGTGTTGCATTGCTTTTGAAATATTGATGTAATGTCTCGATTACATTATCTAACTTGTCTTTGATTTCTTTTAGAAAACATTTATCATGATGGCACACATCTTGCATAGAAGGCTTATCATCTTTTTTTACATCGGTTGAGCTTTTAGGCCTCTTAGACAAGGATGCATTCTTGAAAATGCTATCAAGCTCCAACTTCACTATATCCTGAAGTTGGATAGGGATAAACTGTATGCTGTGTTTTTGTAATAATTTGGTCACAATAATTGGAAAGCCCATAGACTCTCTAGCATCATGAAGCTGCAATGCCCTTCCATGCCTCTTCATCTCAAATAGTATGGTCATTGGGATATCAAAATGAAAACCTTTATTGTTATCCAATGCCCACATCAAGAAAATTGCATTGTTAGAAATCTTAGCTTTTATTACTTTTACTAGAAATAAAGTGCATTGCATAAATTTCGAGAGCAACAACAACTCCAGATAGCAATTTGGGTTGCTATCTGTCTTATCAAAGTTTTGGGCATATTGAATCAAGTGATTTTCACTTTTCTTCCACCTTCATTCCTTGATAGCTGGCTCATTATTATTGCATGGAACTTGTATGATATCTACAATATCATTTATGTTGAAGGCACAGTGGCTTGCAAAGTATTTATCACATTTGAGACATCATTAGTCAACCATTCATAAAAAATGTAAACAACATTTTTATCATAGAAACTTTCCATTGTCATTTAATCATATACTCTAATTCTCTTTAACTTCTTAGAAAGGATAGACATTTCTAGCAACTCCAAAATAGTTTGAACATTACGTTCAAAAATTAAGGCAATAGCTACAATTTCAAAGATTCAATAACATAACAAAAAATATTTGCTAAATAACTGTAATAATATAATTTTCAAAGATCTCTTTGACTTGTGCCTTTGGCTTTTACAACACTCATGATTGGATATAACTTTGAAAACAATTCACCAACTATAGCTATGTTGCATTGAAGTTAACGTTATTAGCACACATTAGAAACATTGTTAGAAAACTATGGATCGTAGTTCACTCGTAGACATATTGCTAGCGGACTACGAGACACAATTCTTGTGCAGTAAGAAACCAAAACAATATAAAAAAAATAGTGCCACAAAACTATGGATCATAGTATGGTTGCATTTCTCAAAATATACTAAAATTTAATAAATAGTGTGAGGCGTAGGTCTCTCCTAATTAGATAGAAAGATATTAACAAATAGCACCATGAAATTGTGGGTTGTAGTGAGGTTGTAGTTTACAAATTAAAATACTCTCACACTACAATGTGAGGTGCAAGGCTCTCGCAATAGATAACACTGACATAAAATGACAGTGTGACAAAACTATGCTTCGTAGTGAGGTTGCAGACTACCATTAATAAAACTAGCTTAGATATATATATTGGCCTAGATGATTTTAAATAAGATGATTTTAACCAAGCCTGACTACTAAACAAGGTAACAAGATAACTAAAAACGGAATCACTCATCCCTCTATTTCTCTACCACTTACCCAATTTAGTTATCTTGGTTAAAATCATCTTATTTAAAATCATCTCAGCCAATTATACACACACACACACACACACATCTAAGCTAGTGGAGCGGTTTTGCAAGCAATGAGTAAAATTTTATTATTATAT